>NW_026847771.1:35488048-35707453 GCF_025583915.1 Anolis sagrei ordinatus
AGGGTGATGATGGTGGCGTCCTTGAAGTCTGCTGGGATTTTCACCCACACTTTTTCTATTATTATTGGTGTTAAGACTGAATTCTTATTAATTAGTTGTCCTTTATGCTTGCTCCATATTTCCGTTATGTTTCTTAATGATAGGTTTCCAATCTGTTTTATCTCTTTCTTTGAAATTTCCTTAAAGAATCAATGTATTCAAGAATCAATTTAATGTAGTTGACATTTACCAGGAGTCGTTGGCATCTCAGATCCAGAATGCAAACAATCCTGGCTGTTCATAAATATTTAGGCTCCTGCGGACTCGCAAGCATTGCACAGGCAGCCATTCCCAAGCAAAGGCACTCAGCCGCAGTCCAAGCTCTGACCTCCATCCCAAACAACTCCAAGCACATGACAGGCGCATCAGTTCTTGCCAATGGGCCAGGCTTTCTGGAGGAGGGCTGCAGTTGTGTGCTGTCCTTTTCCAGATGGCTGTGCTGGCAAGGGAGGAACGTTGTTGTGTCTCAGCACCATCTGTGGCACCATATTATGTGGCCTGTGTGCTGTTGTGCATGGCTAGACTCCAGGCGGAGCTCAGGGAGGGACTTTTAGCCAGAAACAATATGATAACACACTGAAGGCCTCCATATTTTAACATGTATTGTATATAAATACAAATGTATCTTTTAAAGAAATACATTTTAATATGTGTATTTGTGATGGGTTTTTTAACAATGTTTATGTGTTTTAATTATTCTGTGACCTGCCTCAAGCCATGAGAGGAGGTAGGTAATAATAATAATAATAATAATAATAATAATAATGAGCAAAAAGAGAAATAGAAGAAGACCTTTTTTGAAAATAGACCCGGTGGCGCAGTGGGTTAAACCCCTGTGCCGGCAGGACTGAAGACCGACAGGTCGCAGGTTCGAATCCGGGGAGAGGCGGATGAGCTCCCTCTATCAGCTCCAGCTCCACATGCGGGGACATGAGAGAAGCTCCCCACAAGGATGATAAAAACATCAAATCATCCAGGCGTCCCCTGGGCAACGTCCTTGCAGACGGCCAATTCTCTCACACCAGAAGCAACTTGCAATTTCGCAAGTCACTCCTGACACGACAAAAAAAATATTTTTTTGAAAATACACAGAAGCCACTGATTAGCTACATGTGCAAAAGGAATGGTGGATTTAAACTACCAAACACTGCAGAAACATTGTGGATGAACAATGAGAAAAACATGGCACTACAACGATATGTAATGGAGAAACTGAGAATAAACGCAAGAGAGCTGTATTTCTATAAGGCTATGGTTTAAGCCCTATGAGGAGCGGCTTAAGGAGCTGGGCATGTTTAGCCTGAAGAAGAGAAGGCTGAGAGGAGATATGATAGCCATGAATAAATATGTGAGAGGAAGCCATGGGGAGGAGGGAGCAAGCTTGTTTTCTCCTTCCCTGGAGACTAGGACGCGGAACAATGGCTTCAAACTACAAGAAAGGAGATTCCATCTGAACACGAGGAAGAACTTCCTGACTGTGAGAGCCGTTCAGCAGTGGAACTCTCTGCCCCGGAGTGTGGTGGAGGCTCCTTCTTTGGAAGCTTTTAAACAGAGGCTGGATGGCCATCTGTCAGGGGTGATTTGAATGCAATATTCCTACTTCTTGGCAGGGGGTTGGACTGGATGGCCCATGAGGTCTCTTCCAACTCTTTGATTCTATAATTCTATGTGAATAATGACAGTGGAGGAGTATAGAGCTGGGAATAGGTAATGCAACAATTGATTGTGTCGTGTTATATTTTTAATTATAAAATAACTAAATTAATTATCTATCTATGCACATACTAACAGTGAAAATGTGTATGCATGTATTTGGCTGGGGTGCCCACTTCCACAGACAGGTTTCCACTTCCACAAACAGCTTTAACCCACAGTGTTGAGGAGCCATTAAAGGCCCTCCTTCCAATGACATTTCAGATTATAGTGAGCGCCATGTACGCATAGCCCAACCCCTGCCAATGTCGTCCCCAAACACCATACTGCCCACCATCCAAGGAATGCTTTCATTCGGAGACAATTACATCCTAGATTTTACGTGTTTCCTCCATCACAGACATCCCAGTGTTTCGGACTCTCTCCATTGGTGTGGAATTTTCCTGATCCCGCACACTGTCTCTCCCTTAACCCTTTCCTTCTCTTTTCAACTCTGCACAACAAACAGAGCAGAACTATTCAGCTACTAAACATACTGGAGGAGTTTTGGGGCATGATGCCACATGATGGAAGTTGTAGTTCACCCTGCATCAAGTCAGACCCCCACTGACAATAACCTGGACCACATTTGGCACACAGAACCCCCATGATGAACAAAAAATACAGGAGAGATTTGGGGAAAATTTATCTTGATTTGGAGCTGTTGTAGGTACTGGAATTTACAGTTCACCTGCAATCAAAGAGCACTCTGGACCTCACCAACGATGGCCTCAAACCTACCTTGGGACACAGAACCCCCATGCTTACTTACTTACTTAGGCGATCCCTCGTTGGCCGAGCAGGATAGTCTTCCAGGATCAGTATTCTGGCAGATCCGTAAGTGACTGTGGAGCCCTATTCTTGATCTGCATCTTCTCCCGCAATGAGGGCATTGGTTTCCAGGTGGAAGGCGGTCCTGGTTGGGGTTGGCTTGACGTGCCTTCCTCTTAGCATGTTTTTCTCTTTCGCCCTCCAGCACTTTGGTTTTCTCGATGTCCAATGACATGTCGAACTTCTCGTATGCTTCTGCAAAGGTATTTAGAGTGTCTTGTAGATCTTCTTCTGAATGCTCACAGACAACGTTGTCATCAGCATACTGGAGTTCTGTAACAGATGTTGTAACCTTGGTTTTGGCTTTCAGTATGCTGAGGTTAAACAGCTTACCATCTGTCCGATAGATAATTTCCACTCCGGTGGGAAGCTTCCCGTCAACAAGATGAAGTATCATAGTGATGAAGATGGACAATAAGGTTGGGGAAAAAACACATCCCTGTTTGACGCCTGATTCCACCTTAAATGGGTCACTTTGGGAGCCATTGCTGTCCAAGACTGTTGCCATCATCTCATTATGGAGGAGCTGCAGGATGTTCGCAAATTTGTTAGGGCATCCGATTTTTTGGAGGATGGTCCAGAGAACCCCATGACCAACAAAAAATACAAGAGGGCTTTGAGGAAAATTCACTTTGATTTATAGAAATTATAGTTCACCTACATCCAGAGAGCACTGTGAATGCAAACGATAGATCTGAACCAATTTTGGTATGCGTACCCAATATGCCAAAATTTGAATACTGGCGGGTTTGGGGTGGGATTGGCCTTGGCATTCGTTAGTTGTAGGTACTGGGATTTATGGTTCACCTGCAATGAAAGAGCACTCTGAACCCCTCCGATGATGGAGGTATTTGACGGAACTGACCCACCATGGTGGGAGTTGTAATTCATCCTGCAGCTGGAGAGCATACTGAACTCCACTGAGAATGCATCTTGAGCAGGGGTCCTCAAACTTTAAAAGCAGAGGCCGGTTCACTGTCCCCCGGACTGTTGGGGGGGCCGGACTATATTTTGAGAAAAACATGGACAAATTCCTATGCACAGTGTGGATATATTATTTGTACTGCAAAAAAAAACAAAAAACAAAAACAAAAAAAACAAACTTTAAAGAACAATACAGTATTTAAAATTATGAACAATTTTAACTGACATAAACTTACCGGTTTTTCAGTGGGAATGGTGGGCCTGCTTTTGGTTGATCAGATAGTCAAGTTAATTCAGATTGTTGCTGCTGCTGTTGTGTGACTTGAAGTTGTGTCAGACTTAGGGTGACCCTTAGTCTAAAGCAGTGGTTCTCAACCTTCCTAATGCCACGACCCCTTAATACAGTTCCTCATGTTGTGGTGACCCCCAACCATAACCCTAACATTATGAATCGCCATGTAAATAATGATCTACAGGATGTACTTTCATTCACTGGAGCAAATTTGGCACAAATACCTGGTATTCCCAAATTTGAATACTGGTGGGGTTGGCGGGGGGATTGATTTTGTCATTTGGGAGTTGTAGTTGCTGGGATTTATACTTCACCTGCAAACTAAGAGCATTCTGAACCCCACCAACAATGGAATTGAACCAAAGTTGGCACACAGAACTCCCATGACAAACAGAAAATACTGGAAGGGATTGGTAGCCATTGACCTTGACTTTGGGAGTTGTAGTTCGCCTACATGCAGAGAGCACTGTGGGCTCAAACAATGATGGATCTGGACCAAACTTGGCATGGATACTCAATATGCCCAATGTGAAAACTGATGGGGTTTGGGGAAAGTAGACTTTGGCATTTGGGAGTTGTACTTGCTGGGATTTATAGTTCACATACAATCAAGGAGCGTTCTGAACCCCACCAATGATAGAACTGGGCCAAAGTTCCCACACAGAATCCCCATGACCAACAGAAAATGGTCTGATGGTCTTTGGTGACCTCTGATGGTCTTTGGTGACCCCTCTGAAACCCCCTCGCAACCCCCCCTGGGGTCCCGACCCCCAGGTTGAGAAACACTGGTCTAAAGTTTGGACCAGGGGCCGAGTAAATGACTTTGGTGGGCCGCACCCGGCCCGTGGGCCTTAGTTTGAGAACCCCTGATCTAGAGCAAACTTGTCCAACAAACTTTAAGTACTGATGGGAGTCTCTGGGAGTTAACCTGGCATGATGTGAGTTGTAGTTCACCCACAACATTATACATTTTGTACAATTAAAAACTGATCTTTTCAAATAACCTGGGCAATTCCAGGTACCCAACGAGTGTTCTATCTACATCTATTCTATACATACACATGTTGTTGTTGTTCATTCGTTCAGTTGTTTCCAACTCTTCGTGACCTCATGGACCAGTCCACGGCAGAACCCCCTGTTGGCCGTCACCACCCCCAGCTCCTTCAAGGTCAATCCAGTCACTTCAAGGATGCCATCCATCCATCTTGCCCTTAATCGGCCCCTCTTCCTTTTTCCTTCCATTTTCCTTCCATACATACACTACATACATACATACATACATACACACATAATAAAAGTGAAAAATGTGTATGTGTGTATGGTGGAGGTGTCCACTTACACAGACAGGCCATAGTTCCAAATGTTGGGAAGCCTCCAAAGGCACTCCCTCAACTGACATTGCAGGTTACAGCAAGTGCCATGAACATGTAGCCCAAAAGCTACCAATGTCCTCCCCAAACACTGCAGCCCACCACCCAAGGAATGCTTTCATTCTTGGACAATTTCATCCTAGATTTGATGTTTTTCCTCCACCGCAGGCAGGCATCCCAGGGTTCCTTGTGTGGAATTTGCATGACCCTGCCATTGCCTCTTCCTTAACCCTTTCCTACCCTACACAGCAAACAGAGAGGAATTGATCAGCAACTGAGCAGACTGGAGAGGTTTGGGGGACGACAAATCTGGACCAAAAATGGCACACACACACACAACATGGCCAACTGTGCATGCAGGCCTGGTTTGGGGAGGATTGACCCACGATTCTGGGAATTGTAGTTCACCCAAATTGCTATTTATTTTCTAATGGGAGCATTCATAAAAACGAAATCAAAGACTGACTTTTTCCTAATAAATACTGTTACTAATTAACTAAATGATATTACCTAACACCCAAAACAAACAATCCCTTTTTCAAATAACCCAGGCACCACCGGGTGCCCAAGATAGTCATCGAATAAAAAAAAAACTTGTGTTGTGTTAGGAGCGACTTGAGAAACTGCAAGTCGCTTCTGGTGTGAGAAAATTGGCTGTCTGCAAGGATTTTGCCCAGGGGATGCCCAGATGTTTTGATGTTTTACCATCCTTGCTGGAGGCTTCTCTCATGTCCCTGCAGGGGGAGCTGGCACTGACAGAGTGAGCTCAACCTGCTCCCTGGATTTGAACCTGCGACCTGTCAGTCTTCAGTCCTGCCAGCACAAGGGTTTAACCCACTGCGTCACCAGAGGCTCACCGGGGGAAAGTAACCTTTTAACTAGTAGGTAATCAATAATCTATATCTATATCTATATAATAAAAGATTGGCTGCCACTGTGGTACTATTTGCATATGGTCTCTGATTGGCCAGCCTGAAAGTTCCAAGATTTTGATTGGCTGCTACTGTGGTACAATTTGCATATGGTCTCTGATTGGCCACCCTGAACATTCCAAGGGAATAGGAAAGGGGCCTGAAGCTGTCAGGAATGGTTGGAGTTGAAGTCCAAAACACTCAACATCCACTCAACATCCTGGTGCAGTTTGAGTGAGGATGGACCATGGATGACGGGACTTGCAGTACTTGAACTCACTACCTTAGAGCACTGTGGCCCACACCAATGGACGGATCAGGACCAAACTTGGCACACAGAGGCCCAATGGCCCACTTTAAAACCTGGTGCGGTTCAGGGCAGGATGGGCCACTAATGATGGGATTTGCAGTACCTTCACCTGATTCACTTCCCACAGAACATTGTAGCCACTACAAATCACAGACCAAGACCAAACTTGGCACACAGAGCCCCCATGACCCACTCTACATCCTGGTGCAGTTTGGAGGAGAATGGACCATGGACGATGGGACTTGCAGTACCTTCACTCACTTCCTGAGACCACTGCGACCCACACCAATGAGACCGATCCAAGACCAAACTTGGCACACAGAGCCCCCATGATCCACTCTACATCCTGCTGCAGTTTGAAAGGGGATGGACTTTGGATGATGGGACTTGCACTACCTTCACTCACTTACTGACACCACTGCCACCCTCATCTAATGACTGATAAAGACCAAACTTGGCACACAGAGCCCCCATGACCCACTCTATATCCTGCTGCTAGTTTGGAGGAGGATGGACTTTGGATGATGGGACTTGCAGTACCTTCACTCACTTACTGAAACCACTGCCACCCTCATCCAATGAATGAGAGGTTGCTTACCTGTAACCGTGGTTTCCCTAGTGATGTGCTGTGAATACGCACTAATGGTACTTCTGCGCATGCGCAGCTTCGCTTCGGAATCTTCAGTTAAAAATTTAAAAGAATCAGCGGTTGGCCCCGCGCACACTCCCCAGTACATTATAAATAGACCGCGGCTGGTCAACCGCCTCCAGATCTCTTCTTCCGCCGCTAAAGCAGCTAGAAGGAGGAGGCATGACAAACTGCGGGGAGGATGGGCGGGGCCGTGCGAATTCACAGCACATCACTAGGGAAACTACGGTTACAGGTAAGCAACCTCTCATTTTCCCTACGTGAGTGTGCTGTGAATACGCACTAATGGTAGAAGACTAGCGAGCTACCCACCTAGGACGGCGGGAGTCATGCCACCGCAGAAAACAGCACTGCACGACCAAACGCTGCGTCCCTCTTGGCCTGTAGATCCAGCTTATAGTGCGCCACAAACGTCAATGGAGTAGACCAGGTGGCAGCGCGGCAGATAGCATCCAAGGAAACGCCCTTCCAGAAAGCAGCTGTAGCAGACACCGCTCTCGTAGAGTGTCCCTTTACCCCAACAGGAAGCTCCCGTCCCGACTTCTTGTAGGCCAGTTTGATCACAGACACTATCCAGGAAGATAGGCGTTGCGATGAAACAGGGAATCCGCAGGTATCCTTTCTATATTTAACAAACAATCTTGGTGTTTTCCTCATACTTTTGGTTCTATTGAGATAAAAGGCCACTGCCCGACGTACATCCAGCAAGTGAAGACCACGTTCCATAGGGGAAGTGGGATTCTGAAAAAAGGCTGGCAGAATAATCTCCTGGGACATATGGAAACAAGACGTCACCTTGGGAAGAAAAGAAATGTCCGTGCGGAGCACAATTTTGTCTTTATGGAACCTGAGGTAAGGTTCGTCTGACCTCAGCGCGCAGATTTCACTAACACGCCTGGCTGATGTAATTGCTACCAGAAAGGAGGTTTTCCATGACAGGTGCGAAATATCGCATGTGGCCATAGGTTCATAAGGTGGGCCCTGAAGAGATGAAAGTACTACCTCCAGGCTCCACGAAGGAATAATAGGTGTCACCGCTGGCTTAACATTACCAAACCCTTTAAGAAAGAGCTTTACCAAATATTCTGAAAAGAGGGAAGGCAATCCCTCTTTCCTCCTGTACCAAGATATGGCCGCCAGGTAACATTTCAGAGATGACAATGACAAACCCGAATTAGACAATGAAACTAAAAAATCTAAAATCGCTGGGATCGGGGCACGTACTGGGTCCAGATCCCTCCCTTTCATATACTGGGAATAACGCGTCCATTTATACACATATGAGCGCTTCGTAGAAGGCTTTTGTGCTGCGTCCAGGATTGCCTTAACTGAAGCAGACAAGGCCTCAGATGATCCTAACTGTCTGGAACGATCCTCCAGGCAGTTAGTCTCAGCGCGTGGGCATCCGGGTAAAGAACCTGTCCGTTCTGTGATGTTAGGAGGTCTAACGTGTTTGGAAATCTCCTGTACCTCCCCTTGGACATTTCGAGGAGAGCCRAAAACCAYGGTTGGCGAGGCCACCARGGCGACACTAGAATGCAGTCCCCGTTGTCCCTCCGAATCTTTGATATAACTTTTGGGAGTAGCGGAAACGGAGGAAACACATATAGAAAGTCGTTGTTCCAATTGCGTAGAAACGCATCTCCTAGACAACCTAGTGTCAGATCCGCCCTCCTGCGCGCACAATAAAGKGGACACTTTGTGTTTTCCCGTGACGCAAATAGATCTATTGTTGGAAACCCCCAGATCTTGAAGATCGTATTGAGTTCCCTGTGATTGATAGACCACTCGTGATTGGACATGGGGGATCTGCTCAAATTGTCCGCTAATACATTCTCCTCCCCTGGAAGGTGTACTGCCACTAGATGTATCTCCCTGGCTATGCACCACTTCCAGATACGCATAGTTAGACTTGACAGGGTTTGTGATCTTGTTCCTCCCTGTTTGTTTATATAATACATTGTTGTAGTATTGTCCGTTACTACCTGCACTACTCTGCCTAACAAAGGTACCTCGAAGGATTTCAGYGCCTTTTCTACGGCGAATAACTCCAGAACATTTATGTGATRCATTGATTCCTCTGGAGTCCAGACACCTTGGGCAGTTAAACCCTCGAAGTGTGCTCCCCAACCTTTCATGGAAGAATCCGTCGTGACCACAGCAGACGGATCCGGGGTCTGAAACGGCAAGCCTACAGTCACATTGTTCGGCTCCGTCCACCACAAGAGAGCGCGCCGAACTTTCTCTGGAATGGCAAGCCGCATATGGGGGTTGTCCCGGCCAGGGCGAAAAACGGACAGGAACCAATTTTGGATTGGTCTTAGACGTAGCCGGGCATAAGGTGTGACGGCAGTCGTAGATGCCATGTGTCCTAACAGAACTTGGATCTTTTTCGCAGACACCTCCCCTGAACTCAGGGCACACACAACCAACGACTTGAGGGACGAAAAACGGTCCTCCGGCAGAAACGCCCTCTGTCGGATTGAATCCAAGACCGCTCCAATAAACTGGATCCTGCGGACAGGCAGTAGGTGTGATTTCTCCCTGTTCACCAYGAGACCTAAAGACTGGAGAAGACAAAGAGTTAGGTCTATGTGCAGATGTAAACGTTCTCGCGAGTCTGCCACCAAGAGCCAGTCGTCTATGTACGGGTACACCGTAACGCCCTTAGTTCTAAGATGGGCAGCAATCACCGCCATACAYTTAGTGAAAACCCTTGGGGCCGTAGTAAGGCCGAAAGGTAAGACATTAAAACTGTAAGCTCTATCTCCAACCATAAAGGCGAGATACTTCCTATGATGTTCTGCCATAGAAATATGAAAATACGCGTCTTTTAGGTCTATGGTAGCGAACCAATTATCTTTATTTAGAAGAGGGAGGATCACAGAGAGAGAAACCATTCGAAATTTCTTTGCATCAATATACATGTTCACTCCTCTCAAGTCTAATATTGGACGTAAACCACCACTTTTCTTAGTCACCAAAAAATAACGAGAAAAGAAACAATTAGCAAACGATGAACTGTCAACTGGGGAAATGGCCCCTTTTGCTAAGAGAGTTTCAACTTCTTCCAACAATGCTGGAGACTCTGGTGTGGCTTTTAAACATCCCAACGGGGGAAACGAAATAAACTCTATCGAATAACCTTCCTCAATTATCTGGAGGACCCACCTATCAGTGGTTATTGATGCCCAGGCTCTGGCAAAAGGCCGAAGCCTATCCTTGTACCAAATGCAACTGACATGTTTTTCAGAATCATTTAAGCCATCCCTTGGGCTGCAGATATCAGAAACACAGGATTCGTCAAAGACGACGTCTTGCGCTACCTGATGCCTTAGCCTTAGATTGGTACGGCTGATACCTAGGCTTTGCGTAATAATTCTGCTTCCGACCAGATTGAAATTTTGATGAATTACTCCGATTACCCTGGCTCGCATTAAACCCATTAAAAGGTGCCTTACGGTAAGAAGACGGGGTTTGCTGCCACCGAGGCTTTTGAAAGTTACCTGGCTGCCATGGGTATGGGTATTGGTACGGATATTTGGCAGCGTGCAAGACCTCTCGAGATTGTTTAATCTTTTCATCCGTTGTTGGATCAAAAAGACCTTCCTCAGTCATAGGAAGGTCCTCCGCCAACAAGCGGCTCTCTTCCGACAGCGAGGAAGTACGCAGCCACGCGTGTCGCCGTATGGCCGTGGCAGAGGCAAAGAGCTTGCCCGATATCTCAGCCATGTGTTTGGCGAAATCCTTCTGCAATCTAGAGAGAATTAAAGCCTCGCCCTGATATGCCTTGGGAAGACGTCGGTCTTCAGTTGACAGGAGGTTGACAAAGGGCAGCATACTGTTCCAGAGAAAACTCTGGTATCCACTAAAATAAGTAGCGTAATGTGCCATCCTGGCAAGCAATCCCGCAGCCACATGAATTTTCTTCCCAAGGGCATCAATCTTTTTGCCCTCCTTATCTGGAGGCGTGATCGAATATTTCTTTGGCCTTTTTGCCCTAGCTGCCTCTGCTACCACCGTATTCGGTTGTGCAGGATGGGCAATCCAGCTCGCTAGTGACAAGTCAACTTTGTAGAGAAGGTCGACCCTCCTAGGAACTGCAGGAGCAGCCGACGGGGCCACATCAGGAACCTTAGTCAACTTTAATAAATAAGGAAGAGTAGGAAGTAACAAAGATGGTGAACTGTCCTGTTCCTCGGAAGGGTACATGGGATCATCCACTGTTGAAGCCGGCTTCGGGGCCGGAATGTCCAATGCAGTTATCATCCTGCTAACCAGCTGAGCGAACACGTTAAGATCCTCTATACGCCTTGCATTAGCAGTCTTATCATTGTCTGCAGTGGCAGAGTCCACTAATTCTACTGAAGAATCAGAGTCGTCATCATCGATTGGAGGTTGGTCTTCAGCAATTGAAGGCAGTGGAGTACGCCTCTGGTCCCAATAAGCACCCTGATGACCATGATGCACAGGGAGAAGTTCTCGACCCCGCATCCTCTTTCCACTTCGTTTCTTAGAACCATATTGTGCAGCACCACCATCAGGAGGTAGACCACAATAAATAAAGCGCCCCTGGGGAGTTATCTCATATACTCCAGGGGGAGGAAGGGAAAGTCCACTGTCACAGAGATCCTCCACAGAAGCTCTAGGTGGTGATCTTGCTCTCCGCGCGCGCGCAAGCTTGCGCTTTCTCGCGGAGCAGGAGGAATCCGAGCATGATGTAGAGGAGGATGAGGAGGAATCGCTGGAGCTCGACTCGCGGCGCCTCCGCTTGTTATTTGAGCGCGATGGAGAGCGTGCTCGGCGCCGCGGCAGAGCTGAAGCGGCAGGCATCCCCGACGTCGAGGGGAGCGCTGCCATGGACGCCCGCGCTGGCTCCTCCCCAAAGCCACCAGCTGATACTATGGGAGGAGCCGGCGCCGAGAGCGTCGGCATCGGGGGAGTCAAGTTATCAGTCTGCGCACGCGCGGGGCGTGTCTCGGACTCCAAGCCCCTTTCGTTTTCATTTTCCTCCTGTGCTCGCACGAGGCGAGCGGAGGTCGGCATCGGCACTGATCCAGCGGGGCATCCCCGTGGAGGGGTCTCTCGTGCCCTTTCAAGGGGCGAAACCAACCGCGAAGGCGCGGCTTCGGACCCAGCCGCCTTTGGGGGTCTCGACGAGGCCGCCTTGCCCTGAATGGTCTTCTTTGTCTTGGGCTTTTTCAGGGCCGCCTGCAGGAACGCCGCTTCAGGTAAGGATTTGTCTTTACGTTGTTGAGATTCAGGGAGAAGGGCTCGTTCATAGAGAGCCGCTTTCAGACGAGTCTCCCTGTTCTTCCTAGTTTTCGGGGTGAAGGACTGGCAAATTGAACACGTTTGAGTTAAATGTCCTTCACCCAGGCAAGCAATGCACAGAGAATGTGCATCGTTATCCGGAAAATTGCTCTGGCATGTAGAGCAACGTTTAAATCCCTTAGTACTCGCCATCTTAGTAAAATAGTATTAAACCTAGATAGAGAAGAATTCCGAGCTACTGCTATAAGCGCGGATGAAGAGATCTGGAGGCGGTTGACCAGCCGCGGTCTATTTATAATGTACTGGGGAGTGTGCGCGGGGCCAACCGCTGATTCTTTTAAATTTTTAACTGAAGATTCCGAAGCGAAGCTGCGCATGCGCAGAAGTACCATTAGTGTGTATTCACAGCACACTCACGTAGCAGACCAAACTGGGCACACAGAGCCTGCAAGACCCACTCTATATCCTACTGCAGTTTGGAGGAGGATGAACCATATGGATGATGGGACTTGCAATACCTGCACTCCCTTCCTAAGACCATTACAACTGCCAACTAATGACTGATAAAGACCAAACTTGGCACACAGAGCCCCCATGACCCACTCTATATCCTGCTGCAGTTTGAAGGAGGATGGACTTTGGATGATGGGACTTGCAGTACCTTCACTCATTTACTGAAACCACTGCCACCCTCATCCAATGACTGATAAAGACCAAACTTGGCACACAGAGCCCCCATGACCCACTCTACATCCTGCTGCAGTTTGAAGGAGGATCGACTTTGGATGATGGGACTTGCAGTACCTCACTCACTTACTGAAAACACTGCCACCCTCATCCAATGACTGATAAAGACCAAACTTGGCACACAGAGCCCCCATGACCCACTCTACATCTGCTGCAGTTTGAAGGAGGAGTGGATTTGGATGATGGGACTTGCAGTACCTTCACTCACTTCCTGAAAACAATGCAACCATCATCAATGACCAATAGAGCAAACTTGGCATACAGAATCGCCATTACCCACTTTCTCTAATAACCCGGGCAGTGCCGGGTCCCCAAGCTAGTAAATAATAATAATAAAAATAATAAAATAAAATAAAAGGTTACTTTCTAAGCACTGGTTCCATGTTCGCAGGATACACAAGACAGGAGACTTGGGCTTTTGAAAAGTATTTTATAGAAAGGAATTCCACCAGCCCCCATGAAAATGTACAAAAATACCAGACGGGCAATAAAGAGAGAGATCAAATGCAAGTCTTCATACACAAAGGCATTCCCTCCTCAGAATATCTGAAACTAACCTTTATAGCCACTTAACTGCACTTATTGGACTCCAGTATGTTTGCACTCAGACAGACAATCCTGGAACCAGGTCTGTGTGTTTGAACGCTCCAGAGTGGAGTGAAAAGTCAGTTCTGTGTAGGAAAGTCGGAAAATGGCAAAGTCTTCTGGACGTGACCGATTTCGTGTTGTCAATTGAGTGCTGCCTTATTATCATCGATACAGCCAGGCCAAGATTTCAGCTGAAATATTTTTCCCCAAATGTCAAATGGATCCAAAGCAATTGCAGCAAAAGCAGATCCTTCTTGCTGGTATGTATTTATAAGGCTCCAAAAGATTCAACCTACGAGAGAGTGGCGTTCCCAAAAACGGTGGCTTGGAAGGACCTTTATTGTTAAGTAATTCATTATCCACGCCACGAGCGTCATGGTCCAAGACGATTCTGGAAGGTGCCAGATCTAGGGCAAGAATGAGGATGCCTCTTGGGGCGAAAAGGCTGGGTGCAATTTTGGCACGTTTCAGTGTAGGGATGGAGGCGAAAAGCAATGGTCTGGAACCAAAAACACTCGCCGATCTTGCCTCCAAAAAGGCATGTCAACATTTTAAAAGCTGCACAAAGGCTGGAAACCATTGAAGGAGAGTATCATGGGGATGTGCATGCAGGCCAAGTTTGGCTCTAGGGTTTAGATCAAGCATGGGCCTGGTTTAGAAAGAGATCTCCCATATTTGCTACACAATCTAGGTTGCTTGCTGCTGGCTTTCTGTGGCTCCCGGGTGGCACTTGGCTGGGAGGCGATTCCTAAGGGAAACTCCAATACACTTGTTATTGAACGTGCCATCTTGCTTTGGGTCCCCCTTGCAAAGCAATAGGCTCCAGGTGGATCGGCGCCATGCCTCCCGAGCTGACAAAACATCTGGTATAAAAAAAACATCCTCCTGCCCGTCTTCTGCGGACGCTCATAACTGGGCTGGCACCCCATCAAAGAAATTTTTGGAGAAAACCCATCTATGTGCTGAGCCCCCATTATGCCATTTTGGAAGACTGCGATATCAAAAAAAATATGTCCTTTTGGGGAAAACATGAAAAGATCCTGCCAAGTGGTTGTCTGACCTCCAACCTATGACTAAATCGATGGCATAGATCAGTGGTTCTCAACCTTCCTAATGCTGCAACCCCTTAATACAATTCCTCATGTTGTGGTGGTAGTTGCTGGGATTCATAGTTCACCAACAAGAGCCGTCCTCTCTTGGGAAGACAGGCGGACAAACGTCAGCGTGCTGGAAGAAGCAAAGACCACCAGCATTGAAGCGACCGGTCAATCACAGCGAAGGAGGGCTTCTAGTGGGAAGATTTGCTGTCTGTTTCCAAAAAGGAAGAGAAGGATAGGCGGAGAGATCTTCAGCCTTCTCTGCCAAAGGGGTTCCCAAGACCATGAGAAATATGTGTTTTCTGATGGTCTTTGGTGACCGCTCTGAAAATCTCTCGCAACCCCTCTGGGATCCCGACCCCAAGGCTAAGAAACGCTGGTATAGGTGATCCAAATTGTGTTATCTGCACTAAGGACCATTGAAATCAGGATGAGTGTTTAGTTGTTGTGACTAAGAGAAGCCCCACTGATTTCTGAAAGTCCCAGAAAAGATACCAAGGGTTGGCACATAAGTGATGTAATGTAGGATAGCTCCAACTTCGTCTTACAATCTGATGTGAAGCATTACAAGAATATTTATAAAATGGACTAGCCGTCCATTAGTGCTGATTTCTAATATATGTAATTTATGTAATTTCTTTATGCTTGTGGGTAAACTGTATTTCTTGTTGTTTCTTGTCAGTCTTGATGTAGAGATTGTCTGGTTTGCCTACTCTGGAACATGCAACATATAATTGTCCTTCTTTAGGAATCCCTTTCAAATATATCATACTATATCTGTCATATACATATATATTTGTAGATCATATATATTGATCTATATCTATGGCTGGATGACTCTTTGTCAGGAAGGCTTTGATTATGATTTCTTGCTCTGGTGAAGGGATTTGGATTGAATGGCCTTAAGACAGCATTTCTCAACCTGGGGGTCGGGACCCATGGAGGTTGCGAGGGGTGTCAGTAGGGTCACCAAAGACCACCACAAAACACAGTATTTTCTGTGGGAAGTTTGGCCCAATTCTGGAGCCCCCGGTGGCGCAGTGGGCTAAAGCCCTGTGCCAGCAGGACTGAAGACCAACAGGTCGCAGGGTCGAATCCGGGGAGAGGCGGATGAGCTCCCTCTATCAGCTCCAGCTCCTCATACGGGGACATGAGAGAAGCCTCCTACAAGGATGATAAAAAAAACCATCAAAACTCATCCGCCGTCCCCTGGGCAACGTCCTTGCAGACGGCCAATTCTCTCACAACAGGATGCTCCTGACACGACAAAAAAAAAAGGCCCAATTGTCTTTTTGGTGGGATTCAGAATGCTCTTTGATTGTAAGTGAACTATAAATCCCAGTAACTACAACTCCCAAATGTCAAGGTCTATTTCCCCCAAACTCCATCAGTGTCACATTTGAGCATATGGAGTATTCATGCCAAGTTTGGTCCAGATCCATCATTGTTTGAGTCCACAGTGCTCTCTGGATGTAGGTGAACTACAACTCCAAAACTCAAGGTCAATGCCCACCAAACCCTTCTAGTATTTCTTGGTGGTCATGGGAGTTCTGTGTGCCAAGTTTGGTCCAATTCCATCATTTGTGAAGTTCAGGATTCTCTTTGATTGTAGGTGAACTATAAATCCCAGCAACTACAACTCCCAAATGACAAAATCAATATTTTTTGAGTGATGGTCACTCTTTAGGTTAATAGGTGTCTTGCGGCCAAATTTGATGTCAAATCCTCCAGTGGTTTTTGAGTTATGTTAACCCCACAAACGAACATTACATTTTTATTTATATATACGATCTCAAGAGAAAACCAGAGAATAGCTGGCCCTCCGCATTCATGGGTTAGACTTTTGAGGATTTGACCAAAATGTTATCCCCAGCTCATCTTATAAGCTGACCACAGAATGGTGCTGAAGATTTTTAGGGAGATGTTCTGTCAAGTAAAAAGAAAATAGTGCATTGTTTTTTCATGTGCGGGTTTTCACTTTCCGACCTAACCCCAGCCAATGTGGAGAGCTACCTGTATGCCAGAGTTTTGCTTCAGATCGTATAAATCCATTGCCTTTTACCAATTTATTTCCCAGATTTTAATGCCAACGTTTATTGAAAGAATTAGGACACACCATCAAGACAGCAATCCTATTAATTCAGGAGCATGTACAACTGAGTACAGAGCGTGCCTGAATAGAGATGCATGAGAGTGTGTTGCTGCATGCCTTTAAACCAGGAATGTGGAAAGTGTGGCCCAAGGGCTACTGGGAGCATGGTCAGGAATGATGGGGGGTGTAATCAAGCTCCCCATGGAGGGCCTTTCTATTCCTTCTCTGCTTAAAATGGCATAGGCTGTGGCCAGGGATGATAGAGATTGCAGTCCAACACCATCTGAGGAGCCCACTCCTGCTTTAAGCAATCCTGGAAGCATCCCTTCGCACAGCACATGAATACGGATAGGATTGGCTACACAAGTGTCAACCTTGTGGCTTTTCCAAGCGTTTTGGACTTTATTGCCATTACAAGCTGGCAATAGAGCAGTGTTCCTCAACCTTCCTAATGCCGTGACCCCTTAATACAGTTCCTCAAGTTGTGGTGACCCCCAACCATAAAATTATTTTCATTTCTACTTCATAACTGTAATTTTGCTACTGTTGTGAATTGTAATGTAAATATCTGATATGCAGGATGTATTTCCATTTCCTGGACCAAATTTGGCACAAATACCTGATATGCCCAAATCTGAATACTGGTGGGGCTGATGGGGAATTCATTTTGTCATTTGGGAGTTGTAATTGCTGGGATTCATAGTTCACTTACAATCAAGAACCCCACCAATGATAGAATTGGGCCAAACCTTCCACATAGAACATGCATGCCTTGAAGGGACTCGCTGGCATGAGCCTCCCTCCAGCCTTACACGCTCTCCCTCCCTCGCATATGCACATCACGCTGGCATACTCCAAGTACGCCTGCTTTTCTCTCCCCACTTGGGGTCTCAGAAACATCCCTCCCCTTGGCTGAGAGGCTGGTCAATCACAGCGGAAGAAGGCTTTTGGTGGGAGGATTCACCATCTGTTTCCAAAATGGAAGAGAAGGACAGGCTGAGAGATATTCAGCCTTCTCTACCAAAGAGGTTCCTAAGACCATCAGAAATATTCCCTGGATCTAGACACTATACTCCTACTGATGCAGAAATATGGCCTGTATCAATAGGAGTATAGTGTCTAAAAGGTAAAGGTAAAGGTTGTCCCCTGACACTAAGTCCAGCTGTGTCTGACTCTGGGATGTGGTGCTCATCTCCATTTCTAAGCCGAAGAGCTAGCATTGTCCGTAGACACCTCCAAGGTCATGTGGCCGGCATGACTGCATGGAGTGCCGTTACCTTCCCAACGGAGCGTACCTATTGATCTACTCACATTTGCATGTTTTCGAACTGCTAGGTTGGCAGAAGCTGGAGCTGATAGCAGACGCTCACGCTGCTCCCCGGAATCGAACCTGCGACCTTTCAGTCAACTAGCTCAGCAGCACAGCGCTTTAACCGACTGCACCACCAGGAGCAGTATAGTGTCTAGATCCAGGTAAGTCATGCTACCAGTCTCTTCTGCCTTTTTTAGACCACACCTGGAATATTGTGTCCAATTCTGGGCACCACAATTGAAGGGAAATGTTGACAAGCTGGAATATGTCCAGAGGAGGGTGACTAAAATGATCAAGGATCTGGAGAACAAACCCTATGAGGAGCGGCTTAAAGAGCTGGACATGTTTAGCCTGAAGAAGAGAAGGCTGAGAGGAGATATGATAGCCCTGTATAAGTATGTGAGAGGAAGTCAAAGGGAGGAGGGAGCAAACTTGTTTTCTGCTGCCCTGGAGACTAGGACACGGAACAATGGCTTCAAACTACAAGAAAGGAGATTCCATCTGAACATTAGGAAGAACTTCCTGACTGTGAGAGCTGTTTGGCAATGGAACTCTCTGCCCCGGAGTGTGGTGGAGGCTCCTTCTTTGGAAGCTTTTAAACAGAGGCTGGATGGCCATCTGTCGGGGGTGCTTTGAATGCAATTTTCCTGCTTCTTGGCAGGGGGTTGGACTGGATGGCCCATGAGGTCTATGATTCTATGTGTTTTCTGATGGTCTTTGGCAACCCCTCTGAAACCCAAGGAGCCTGACCCCCAGGTTGAGAAACTCTGCAACAGAGGCTTCTGGGAGTTCTAGGACCAAACATCTGGAGGGTCACAAGTTTGACATACTTGGTTATGGCATTTTGGAGGGGAGCCTTTCTGGACTATATTGAGGCCAAGAGGAAACAACTGGTGTTAAGTCAGCTTAATATATTTCTGCCCAAAACAGGCATGCTGGTTGAAATAAATAATAACCAACTCAACAACTAACGACAGTGGGCTAAGGTCTTGACTTGGGTTGACATGAGTGCATTGGGAAGGTCAACACTCCCTCTGATTCCCGAATGCTCAAAGAGCCCTCCCGCCTTCTCAACTGACTCAAGGTCTGCTTTCTTTGAAACTCCTCCACCGTTTAAACCACAACTGGGCAAAAGGTAAAGCCGGTAGCAAGACTGGACAAGGTCAGGAGCCTCCCACTTGCTCTTGCTGACAATAAAAGTCCATTCCTCCCCCACCCTACATTATATTGCCGAAACGAAGGCAGTCTGGGGAATAATTCGGTGCAGCCTGTGTGCTTAAGGGCCGTCAGCTCTGTTCAATTCCGATAAACAGCAATTCCAAGGCTCAAAACATCTCTTCTTTCTGTTCCAGGCGCTAGGGTTCTAGTTGGCTGTGTTTGGTGATTTTCCACGCTCTTGATTTATTCAGTCTGAACTTCAAACAGGCAATCCAAGCTGCTGGATTTATTTTTGGCACATACATTTTGGTTCTTGAAGGTTGCTCCTTTAAAGTTCAGGCTAAAGTAGAAATGGGCAAACTTGGGCCCTCCAGGTGTTTTGGACTTCAACTCCCACAATCCCTAACAGCCGGTAGGCTGTTAGGGATTGTGGGAGTTGAAGTCCAAAACACCTGGAGGGCTGAAGTTTGCCCATGCCTGGCAGTCACCGTCCCATCTTTAAAGGAAAATGGGTTCCCTGGGATTGCAAAGACAACTATCCACCACTGTTGCAGTAATATAAACGTTTTGAATGTCATTAAACATATATTTAGTTCAATGTATCAATAGGTAGTTATACAAACACAAATAAAGCCAATGCTACACAATAAGACATAAGACTGTTACATTCACCGTAAAAAAATATTTTCTTATTCTTCTCTTGAAAGATAAGTTGATTCCTCAACACAACAATTGTTCTTATTTCTTTACTAAGGATGAGTAGACTCCAAATCCACAACCGGTGTCGACTCTAGAAAGTCTTTGTCAGGTGGTTGGGGACTTATAACAAAGCTCAGCAATTGAGAAATGTAGTCCATTATTTGTGTTGGTTTTTTTGAATATATGGAGCCTAAAGGGAACATAAATAATGGCTAGTGGTTATGTGTATTTTAAATAACCTTTAGCTACTACAGATGTTCCCTTTAGGATCCATATATTCAGAAAAACAACACACATAACAGACTTCGTTTCTCAATTGTTGACCTTTATGATACAGTAGAGTCGTGCTCATTCGAAACAAATGGGCCGACAGAATGGCAGATAAATAAAAATGTCGAATAATACTGAAGTCTCCTACTGTTACCCGTCCGACACGGAGTTAGACACCTAGAATAGTAACAACAGGGACTCAAAGGGTTAAGGCAAGGTAACACGTCAGGGCTAGAGTGGCACAGCAGGAAGTGCGCGGATGCGGAAGAGGAGCGTGGAAATCACAGAGGGAAGCAGGGAGAATGCTTCCGCTTCCAGTCCTGCCTGTTTTCCTGCTTTCCTCCTCCCTCCTCCTCCTCCTCGTCTTATCTTTTTCACTTATTGGGAATGGAGAGAGAGTTGGGGAGCATTCCTTTAATTGAAGGGGAAATGCTGGAGGAAAGGCGGCGTCGGATAAGATGGAATGTCGGATAAGGAAAGGTCGGATAAGCGAAGGTTGGATAAGTAAGGTCTGATAAGCGAGACTCTACTGTAAGTACCCAACCACCTGACGAAGACTCTCTAGAGTCGAAACCGGTTGTGGATTTGGAGTCTACTTATCCTTAGTAAAGAAATAGGAACAATTATTGTGTATGAGAAGACGAGACAACTCGTCTTTCAAGAAAATAATAAGAAAATTCTTTTTACTGTGAATGTAACAGTCTTATGTCTTATTGTATAGCAATGACTTTATTTGTGTTTGCATACCTACAGTAGAGTCTTGCTTATCTGACATAAACGGGCCAGCAGAACATCGGATAAACGGAAATGTCGGATAATACGGAGTCTCCTACTGTTACCCGTCCGACGTGGTGCTAGACGCCGAGAATACGAACAACAGGGACTGCTGCCCTCTCCTTTTTGCCTTGTCTTTTATTCATGTTGTATTTTGAAATGGTCATATGACTTTTCAAATAAATAAATTATTATTATTATTAACAACAGGGACTCAAAGAGTTAAGGCAAAGCAACGCCTCGGGGATAGAGTGGCCCAGCAGGAAGTGCCCGGATGCGGAAGAGGAGCGTGGAAATCACAAAGGGAAGGAGGGAGGACGCTTCAGTTTCCGGTCCTGCCTCTTTCCCCCTTTCCTCCCTCCTCCTCCTCTTGCATTTTTCACTTATTGGGAAGGGAGAGAGAGTTGGGAAGAGCTCTTTTAATTGAAGGGGAATAAAAGGGGCTGTCGGATAAGTGTCGGATAAGACGGAATGTTGGATAAGCGAAGGTCGGATAAGTGAGACTCTACTGTATATGGATTCTAAAGGGAACATATATAGTTGCGAAAATCTGTATGTACTTTAAATATATGTCCCCTTTAGGATCCATATATTCAGAAAAACAACACAAAAACTATATTTCTCAATTGTTGAGCTTTATGATAAGTACCCAACCACCTGACAAAGACTCTCTTGAGTCGAAACTGTTTGTGGATGTGGAGTGTACTCATCCTTAGTAATAACAACAATTATTGTGTATGAGAAGAGGAGTCAACTCATCTTTCAAGAGAAGAATGAGAAAATTCTTTTTACTGTGAATGTAACAGTCTTATGTCTTATTGTAGAGCAATGGCTTTGTTTGTGTTTGTATAACTACCTAGCTTTGAAGTAATATTGATGCATTGAACTAAATATATGTTTAATGACATTCAAAACTTTTGTATTACTGTAACAGTGGATACTTGCCTCTGTACTCACCATCCCATCAACATGGAACCCAACAGCAGTTGCTGGCTCTACTTTAAAGGAGGAGATATATGAAGAGATCCCACCAGGCTGAATCAGATCTGCTCACCTCTGATTTCGAAGACCTGCAAAGATCATGGATAAGGGATGGTGGGCAGTGTGTGAACAAAGCATTCTTTTTCGTGGAGAGACTTAGAGCTGAGAGAATGTTATTTTTTGGACTAGAACTCCCAACATCCTGGGAGTTGTAGTTCAAAAATAACCTTCTGAAGCTAGAGGTTCAGATAAAGGAGCAGTGTTTCACCCAGTCCCTCCACCTGTTCAGGCACAATAAGTGTGACGGAGGATACAAGCCACAGTCCCTCTTTGTGGTCACAGACAAACGTGGCCACCTGAGATCAAGTGTTCTATCTCCTTAGCCGCCATGGCACGGATGCACCCAGAGTGGTGCAAGTAAGGAAACCAGTGCGTGGGCTCCTCTCTACCTCCAGTCTTTGTCACTCTTCTTTTTGACACAACTTGCGTTTCACTTTGGCCGTCATGTACAGAGCGGTGAGGCTGCAGCAACACACCTGCAGAAGGCACAGGGCGGAAAAGAGCGGGGCTAGGCCGCCGTGGAGCCGGGAGTAAATGGGCCTCCTTGTCTCGTAATCCAGAAGCACAGCCTCCACCTGGGTGAGCGTGCAGAGAATGAGGAAGACGTGGAAGATCTGGTGGCCCTGGCCCACAAAGTGGCACTTACCCGGGAACCACTTTTCGGGGTACGGGTAGGCAAAAAAGAAGGCCCCGATCAGGAAAAAAAGGACGTGGCACTTGTGGTACAAAAGAGCCAGATCCTCACCTCCAGATGCAGAGGAGGTGTAAATGCGGTGGAGCACTGGACTGATGTCCAAGGCGTAGGCCACAGCCGAGGGCATCTCTTGGCACAGCCTGCCCAGCAGTGAAGAGAGGTGCGGGCACCGGTATTTGGCATAGCAGGAGCCGGCGCAGGACAGCCATGCCAGCAAAACAGCTCCCGGGATGTAGAAGCTGGCAATCCGCGTGTACCACTCGGGCTCGATGGCATAATAGTAGTGCACCAAGGCGCTACTGTACTGGTAGGTCGCGACGCCCACGTAGTCCAAGAAGAAGAAGGCGTAGTGCCAGAACTCGGACTTGGCCTGCAAGAGGTGGGCCAAAGTGCTGAAGGTGGAGTAGACGACGGAGGAGACCGCGATGACAAAAAGGGGTTGCGTGTGGGGGTCTCCCAGGAAGTCCACGGCCCGAGAGAGCTGCCAGAACCGCACCGCTAGGACAAGGGCGGCCACCAGGTGCGTCCAGACGTTGACAGCCTCGTTGTGCCGCTGAAAGAGAGACAGGAAGTAATACCGCCAGGTCCGGTGGAGGGGCCGGTAGCCGGCGTGGATGTAGGGCTTCTGGAAGACTCGGGGCACGTCCGAGGCCCCCACGGTGCACGAGGAAGGGGGCAGCGCCTCCTCCAAGAGACGAGGGACCCTCCTCAAGTGCTGGACGTTGAGGAAAAGGTGGCCGAGCTTCTCAGACACAATCGTCGCCATGACCGGAAAGAGACACCCTCTGGAGGTCACAGAAGGCCCTTGAGGAAAGAAAAGAGGACATTTGGTCTGAGATAGTTTGGGTTAAAATTGCACAATGGTGGTTAGGAGCAACCCATGGAGAGCAGAAAGATGTAGCTCTTGCAGGACGAAGGTCCCACTTATTCAAGAGGAGATGCTCAGCAATGTAACTTTTACTCTGATGCCCTGCATCCTGACCAGGAGAATACAGAAATACAGAAGGGCTTCCTTCCCAGTAAACAGGTCTGCATGAGAAATATGTTGGGTTTCATCCTTCGACTACACAAGTCTCTTGTGTCACCAAGCTTCCAGACCTCAATAAGCAGATAGACTAGAGCAATGTATCTCAACCTTCCTAATGCCACAACCCCTTAATATAGTTCTTCATGTTGTGGTGACTCCAGCCATAAAAATATTTTCATTGCAACTTCATAACTGTAATTTTGTGATTGCTACGAACCGTAATGTAAATATTTGATACAGTAAAGGTTTTCCCCTGACATTAAGTACAGTCATGTCCGACTCTGGGGGTTGGTGTTCATCTCCATTTCTAAGCCAAAGAGCCGGCGTTGTCCACAGACACCTCCAAAGTCATGTGGCCAGCATGACTGCATGGAGCACCCTTACCTTCCTGCTGGAGCGGTACCTATTGATCTACTCAAATTTGCATGTTTTCGAACTGCTAGGTTGGCAGAAGCTGAGCCTAACAGCGCGTGCTTACACCGCTCCCCGGATTCGAACCTGCGACCTTTCGATCAGCAGTTCTGCTTAACCCACTGCACCACTGGGGGCTCCCAATATCTGATATGCAGGATGTACTTTCATTCAGTAGACCAAATTTGGCACAAATACCCAATACTCCCAAATTTGAATACTGGTAAGGTTGGGAGGGGATTGAGTTTGTCATTTGGGAGTTGTAGTTGCTGGGATTTATAGTTAACCTACCATCAAAGAGCACAGCTGAACTCCACCAATGAACCAAACTTGCCACATAGACCTCCAGAAAATACTAGAAGGGTTTGGTGGGCATTGACCTTGAGTTCTAGAGTTGTCGCTCAGCGTTTCTTACATCCAGAGAGCACTGTCAACTCAAACAATTATGGATCTGGAGCAAACTTGGCATGGATACTCAATATCCCCAAATTTGAACACTGGTGGAGTTGGGGGAAAATAGACCTTGGCATTTGGGAGTTGTAGTTCACCTACAATCAAAGAACATTCTGAACCTTGTCAACAATAGAATTGGGCCGAATTTCCCATACAGAACCCCTATGACCAACAGAAAATTCTCTAACAACCCTCGCGACCCCCCCCCCCCCCCCCCCCCCCCCCGGATCCCAACCCACAGGTTGAGAAATGCGGGACTAGTGATAGGATTTGGCTGAGGGATTCCGCCCCCACATTCCTATGCATGTTTACAAAAAGGGCTTTGTCTTTCCTCCTCCTTTTTGTCACTGTCTCCTCCCCCTATGAAGATGTAGCAATGGAATTTCTGTGAGTGAACTTCCTCTTTAAAGGTATTTTTATTGCCCTGGGCTGGCCATGTGACAATCCTCCATTGTCTCTTCTGCTTTTTCTTCCTTCCAGTGAGGATGCATTTTGCCTCTCTTTAGGCAAAATGTAGCTACATGGATTTTTTATTTTACTTTTTACCCTTTTACTTCTTTAGAAGATAAGATTTAGTAAGCTAGTTAGCCTCAATATTTTTTCGGTCTAGAATGTATTTATTTTACTTCAATAAATATTTTTGAACCTAAAGTTCTGACTTTGCAATCATGTGCCATCTTAAGAATAGAAGCTTATCCCAGTTTCACCACATGTACTGTAGTTTTACTTATTCTCCTTTTGGCTGAGGCAGAAAACATTTTGTAAGAAAGTTCTTAGTTCACAGCTGTACAATTTCTTTTATGAAAAAAATGACTGTCTAATCTTGATTTTTGGCTCCTTTGAGCAACTCGGCCTCATTCTTCCTGGAAACGCCTTCCTTTTTGCTTCACATTCTCAAAGACATCTTATCATCTGTCGCCAGATGCAACCAACACAGAGGCCCAGACCAGAACACCAAAGGCCAGGAAAGCCGGAGCAAAATCATCCTGAGGCCGAGATCATTACAAAAATAAACAAACATGGTTTTGCAATGCACAGAAATGGGAAAAAGGAAGAGTTCAGAAAGTTACTCCAAAGGCAGCTGCAAATAGTAGTCTAGCCTCTGGACCAAAGGAGGTCTGCAGTTCACCAAGTGCAGCAGCTCTCTGGGCAGGAGTGGACCAAGATGTTGTGTTGCCTGAGGCAAAAGATGATGATGATGATAGAAGTGCAAAGACTCTGGCACAAGCCGGTCAAGGTAGTCCCAGTGGTGATTGGCACACTGGGTGCAGTACCTAAAAACCTTGGCCTGCACTTAAAAACAATCAGCGCTGACAAAATCACCATCTCTCAGCTGCAAAAGGCTTGGATCTGCACACATTATTCACCGATACATCACATAGTCCTAGACACTTGGAAAGTGTCCGATATGTGATCTTGTTTGCTGTGTACTCATCTTGTTATGTATCAAATAATAATAATAATAACAACAACAACAACAGAAACAGAGCCCCCGGTGGCGGCGCAGTGGGTTAAAGCCCTGTGCCGGCAGGACTGAAGACCGACAGGTCGCAGGTTCGAATCCGGGGAGAGGCGGATGAGCTCCCTCTATCAGCTCCAGCTCCTCATGCGGGGACATGAGAGAAGCCTCCCACAAGGATGATAAAAACACCAAATCATCCAGGCGTCCCCTGGGCAACATCCTTGCAGGCGGCCAATTCTCTCACAACAGGAGCGACATGCAGTTTCTCAGGTCGCTCCTGACACAACAACAAAAAAAAAAAAACAAAAAAAACAAAACAGAAACAACAGGCTAGTTAAAGGGCCTATTAAAAATGACAACTGGCTGGAAGCTCTGAAAGAAATCTGCTTCTGACAGCAGATTAAAATTATCACTTTTGAATGCTCTTCTTGTTTGTTTGTCTAAACAGCAGTGTATGCATGGATTAAACTAATGCCTGGTGTAAAAGAGACGTAGTTCTGTCCCAACCAAACCCTGCTTTTGATTATTAAGTGTTTTAAAAAAACCAAAAACAAAGGAACTCCAATTACTTAAAGCTTGTCGTCGATGACTTTGTCAGAGCGGAAAAATCCAACACAAACAACAAATAATGGAAACGTAAATATGAAGAGTGGGTGTTTTTTGTTTTTTGCAGGCAATGGGAACTTTCCAACCCAAAAGTATTTGTTGCTCATTAATGCTCACCCAAACAAACCGTTCCATCAAGTTGAGAAGAGAAAGAGGTTTTCTCCTAACACATGAACAATAAGCCGACCCAAAAATAAACGTTTTCTAGCTTAGTGTCAATAGAGTTGGAAGAGACCTCAAGGTCCATCCAGTCCAACCTTTTGCTCTGCAGGAACACACAACCAAAGCACTCCCAACAGATGGCCATAAAGATTTTGTTTCAAGCCCTCCAGAGAAGGAGACTCACACCATGCCAATTAGCTTCCGAGCACAATTCAAAGTGCTGGTGTTAACCTATAAAGCCCTAAACGACTCCGGCCCAGTTTACCTGTCCGAACGTATTCTCCCCTATGAACCATCTAGGTCAGGGGTCCTCAAACTAAGGCCCGGGGGCCGGATGCGGCCCTCCAAGGTCATTTACCCGGCCCTCACTCAGAGTCAACCTAAGTATGAAACTACTTGAAAGCACACAATAACAACAACAATCCTATCTCATCAGCCAAAAGCAGGCCCACACTTTCCATTAAAATACTAATAAGTTTATATTTGTTAAAATTATTCTTAATTTTAATTATTGTATTGTTTTTTTAATGTTTTTGCACTATAAATAAGATATCGTATTTTTTTCAAATTATAATCTGGCCCACCAACAGTTTGAGAGACTGTGACCTGGCCCTCTACTTAAAAAGTTTGTGGACCCCTGATCTAGGTTGTTAAGATCGTCTGGAGGGGCCCTGCTCTCGGTCCCACCGGCCTCTCAGGCGCGTCTGGTGTGGACGAGGGACAGGGCCTTCTCGGTGGTGGCCCCTCGACTCTGGAACTCTCTCCCACTGGAGATCAGAACTGCCCCCTCCATTCTGTCGTTCAGAAAACGGTTGAAAACCTGGCTATGGGGTTTGGCTTACGACGAGTGAATCAATATTTCTGTGATTGGATAGATGACGATGAATGATGGACAACGAATTCCCTATGACGACTGACCGTTGTTATTATGTGATTGCATTTTGCTATTATAACGTTTTAATTGAATATGCCATATGATGTTTTTAATGATTGTTTTGTGATTTTATTGTTGGAAACCGGCCCGAGTCCCCCGATAGATAAAAATAAATAAATAAATAAATAAATAAATAAATAAATAAATAAATGTAGATCAGGAAAGGGCAAACTTGGGTTCCCCAGATGTTTTGAACTCCCACAATTCCTAACAGGCTACCGTGCTTGATGTAGACCACCTGGATGGAAACGAGATGTCAACAATGCACTCATTGGACAGAGCTTTCTCCAAATGTTTTCCAAAACTGATCCACCTCTTTCGTCAGAGGCCACTATGATCTTACAAGCCCCTTCTACAGTGGCATTTACAATCCATATTATCTGCTTTAAACTGGGTTGTTGACTCATATAATCCAGCTCAAAGCAGATCATGTCGATTATCTGCTTTGATCATCTGGATCACATAGCAGTGTAGAAGGGGCCACAGTCTTCTTTCCAAGCTTCCGTTACCCTGCTAAATGGAGTCACATCAGCTCTTGGAAGACATATGGGTGACAGCCATGCTTTAGACTTCTCTGTGCAACCTTTTAGTATGGGGGTTTTCAAAAAGGAAGGCATTTCTACAGCTTTGGGCTGGAGATAAGAGGCTGAATTCGACAAACCTGGAACAATGCAACTTGTGTGATTTGTGCTTTGGCAGAGAAATCCCATTATCTGTAAAGCATTGCGTTTTCCATCTTTTGGAAACTTGTCTAGGCAAAACATCAATATTGGTGTTACACATGTGAATGTGTGTATATTTATAATTCACTAGCTGTACCTGCCACGCGTTGCTGTGGCCAGTCTTCCCTCTTTCTCCCTTTCTTTCTCCCTTTCTTTCCTTCCTTCCTTCCCTCTTTTTCTTTCCCTTCTTCTTTCTTCCTTCTCTGTTTCCTTTCTTACTTCCTTTGCTCTTTGGTTCCATCCTTCCTTGTCTCTTTCCTTGTTTCCTTCTCTTTCTCTCTTTTGTTCCTTCCCTCCTTCCTTCCCTCTTTCATTTTTTTATTTCCTTCTCTCCTTCCTTCCTTCTCTACCTTCTTTTCTTTCCTTCCTTCCTTCCCTCTTTCTCTCTTTCGTTCCTTCTCTCCTTCCTTCCCTCTTTCACTTTTTTATTTCCTTCTCTCCTTCCTTCCTTCTCTACCTTTCTTTCTTTCTTTCCTCCCTTCCTTCCCTCTTTCTCTCCTTCTCTCCTTCCTTCCTACCTACCTTTCTTTCTTTCCTTTTCTCCTTCCCCTTCTTTCCCTCTTTCTCTCTCCTTCCTACTTCCTGTGTATGTTTTCTGTGTGCATATATGTGTGTGTATTTCTGTATATATTTGTGTATATGTGTATATATGTGTGTTTGTGTACATATGTGGTTTTGAGCATGTGTTGTAATGTATTTATTTTTTGTTTTTTGGCTTCTTAAGTCCTTTCTGCTGTGTTTTTATGAGTGATGGTCACTTGTTGGCTTGATAGGCATATTGTGTCCAAATTTGGTGTTAATTCACCCAGTGGTTTTCGAGGGGAAGGCGAAGTTGTGTGTATGTGTGTGGCCATGTGTGCGGGATAGGCTCCCGAGTATGCTGCCATGAGGGAGGAAGCTCCCTGCCGCGGTGAGGGAGGGAGTTCGGTGCACACACTTGGCTCTCAATGCTGTAATGGCCGCTCTTCCCTTGCGTGGATTTTTGGGGTTTCTGCTGTTTCTTTGGGGGGTTTGAGTGAAGGACATACATTGGGTTGTTAGGTGTATCGTGTCCAAATTTGGTGTCAATTCCCCCAGTGGTTTTTGAGTTCTGTGAATACCACAAACGAACATTACATTTTTATTTATAGAGATTAGTGATATTTTAATACCATCATAATGCCAAATGAGGTGAGAATTGGGTCCATTTCCTCCCCATTATATTTTCACAACTCCGTCAAGCAACTCAAGCTAGACCACTTATTGAGTAAACTCCTTGAATGCCATTTCTGTAATGCTTGGAATACTTTGAATACCATAGAACTGTGCTGGCGGATCTAGTGAAGTCTAGAGAAATGTTCTTTCTAGGCCACTAGTGGAATTCTATGGCCAATGGCATTTATTGTATTTGAATTGTATATCCGCACACACACACTTAATTTTTGTTGTTGTTTAGTGTTGGGATATGCTTTGTTTTAAATTGCCATTAAATTGTGTGGTTCTTTGCTGCCTTGAATCTGCACGGTGGAATATAAATAAAATTAATAATGATAACAACAACAACAACTCTGGGATTCTACGAAATCCAGCTGAACTCCTTCTTTATAACACAACAACACTGTCTTACATATTAGCAGTGAGATCAACCAGTATTTCAGGTGAGCTTCTCCAAAGCCCCTTCTACACTGCCATATAAAATCTAGATTATCTGCTTTGAACTGGATTATATGGCCGTGTAATAATAATAATAATAATAATAATAATAATAATAATAATAATAATCTTTATTTATACCCCATCACCATCTCACCAAAGGGGACTCGGGACAGCTTACATGAGGCCAAGTCTGGAAATACATTACAGCAACCCCCCCCCCCCCAAAAAAACAGAACAGAACAATAGGCAGGCCTTCAAATGCTAATGAAGGTGATCAGTTGAAACATTCACACCTAGCTCCAGCAGAGAAGAGCTCCTTGCCCCACCCCAGCCATTCCACAGATATATAAACCCATTGTCCTAATTCCAACAGACCTCACTACCTCTGAGGATGCTTGCCATAGATGCAGGCGAAATGTCAGGAGAAATGCCTCTAGAACAGGGGTAGGGAACCTTTGGCCCTCCAGCTGTGGTGGACTTCAACTCCCACAATTCCTTGAGGCTCGGCATTGGGCCAAGGTAAGCCTTTGGGGCGAATGCCGAGCCTCAAGGAATTGTGGGAGTTGAAGTCCACCACAGCTGGAGGGCCAAAGGTTCCCTACCCCTGCTCTAGAACATGGCTCTATAGCCCGAAAAAACCCACAAGAACCTAGAACAATAGAAAATTACATCACAATAGAATACATAAAACATTTTTAAAAAACAGTGCAAACTAGCATAATGGGAAATCAAACACGATGGGCGGGCCAAATGCACAAAGTAATGACAAAACCCTGGATYAGATAGTGGTGAAAAGGGTATATTTGTGCAGGAGGAGCTCGTAGGGGACGAAACAGTGGAGTTAAGCCTTCATTAAGAGGTGGGGGGGGGGGAGTGTATCATGAGGACAACACTGTGGGTGAAACAAACAGAAATGGAATATATGGTCACTCTCCAAAGGCACATCGGAAAAGCCAAGTCTTTAAATCTTTCTTAAAGGCTGCTATGGTGGGGGCTTGCCTAATCTCACTAGGTAGCGAGTTCCAAAGCCAGAGGGCCACAGCAGAGAAGGCTCTCTCCCTCATTCCCACAAGTCTAGACTCATATAATCTGTTTCAAAGCAGATCATGTGTTTTATCTAATTTGATCATCTGGATTGTATGGCAGTGTAGAAGGGGCCACAGTGTCACCCCACTTACAGAGCTGCTGGACACATCTTCATCAGCTTCTGTTCCAATGTCAGCATCCAAGTGGTCAAAAATAGATATCATTCAGAAATCCATTTCTCTCTCAATCTGTGTGTATGTATATATATTGAATTTGTTGTTGTTTATTCATTCAGTTGCTTCTGACTCTTTGTGACCTCATGGACCAGCCCATGCCAGAGTTCCCTGTTGGCCGTGACCACCCCGAAGCTCCTCCAAGATCAAAGCAGGCACTTCAAAGATAACATCCAGCCATTTTGCCCTTGGTTGGCCCCTCTTCCTTTTTCTTCCATTTTCCCCAGCATCACTATCTTCTCCAAACTTTCCTGTCTTCTCATTATGTGGCCAAAGGACTTCATCTTTGCCTCTAATATCTTTCCCTCCAGTGAACAGTCAGGCTATATTTCCTGGAGGATGGACTGGTTGGATCTTCTTGTGGTCCAAGGCACTCTCAGAATTTTCCTCCAACACCACAGTTCAAAAGCGTCTCTCTTCCTTCACTCAGCCTTCCTTATGGTCCAGCTCTCACATCCATAGGTTACCATTGCTTTAACTATACGGATCTTCATTGCCAGTGTGATGTCTCTTCTCTTCACTATTTTATCGAGATTAGGCATTGCTCTCCTCCCAAGAAGGAAATGTCTTCTAATGTCCTGGCTGCAGTCTGCATCTGCAGTAATCTTTGCGCCTAGAAATACAAAGTCTGTCACTGCCTCCACATTTTCTCCCTCTCTATTTGCAATTATCAGTCAGTCTGTTGCCATCATCTTGGGTTTTTTGATGTTTAGCTGCAACCCAGCTTTTGCACTTTCTTCTTTCACCTTGGTTCGAAGGCTCCTCAGATTCTCCTTGCTTTCAGCCATCAAAGTGGTATCATCTGCATATTTAAGGTTGTTAATATTTCTTCCAGCAATTTCCACCCTTGGATTCATCAAGCCCCGCACGTCGCATGAAGTGTTCTGCATACAAGTTGAATAGGTTGATTGAGAGTAGACAGCCCTGCCATACTCCTTTCCCAATCTTGAACCAGTCTGTTGCTCCGTGGTCTGTTCTTACTGTAGATACTTGGTCATTACACAGATTCCTCAGGTGACAGACAAGGTGGCTTGGTATCATACATTGAAATCATTATTCTATTTATATTATTTTTAGCATACACATACAATCCTTGCTTTTCGCACCTTTGGCTATTCCTATTTTGTTATCCCTCTTCCATACGTGTGTGTTTCAGCTCCTACAAGCCTATAGTATTGCCTTAAAAAAGGAAGTGTTATCAAAGCTCCTTTGGATAAATTCAGTAAGGCCTCCATCTAGCTAAATTTCTCTGTCACTTCCATCTTTTTATAGAAGAGGGAAGTTAAGCGACCAAAGAGGAAAAGTACTTGTAATATATTCCCCGATGCTTGGCAGAGTTTACCTTCCCCACTGGTCTCTCTCGGTAGGCAAAGCTGTTCTTTAGGCAAAGCCAACACGGCCAACCCCTGAAAACATTGGTTGCATATTATTTGCCAGTTTGTTTAATGAGGAGAGGAAGATTTGTTGGCCATTTGGAAGAGGAGGAATACACTGAGCAGCTGCTAGCGTTTGAACTCCTGCAAGGCACCCCAACGCACGACAAAATACCTGTGAACACGCATGTTGGAGCTTGCTTGACTTGAATGTGTGTTAGGTTTCCACTAAATCAGGTATGGGCAAACTTGGGCCTTCCAGGTATTTTGGGCTTCAACTCCCACAATTCCTAACAGTCTACCGAATGTTAGGAATTGTGGGAGTTGAAGTCCAAAATACCTGGAGGGCCCAAGTTTGCCAATGCCTGCATTAAGCCATTCTCAATTCTTTGTACATCTTGAACTTTCCAAATCTCCTGGCTGGCTGTAAATTCTGGAAATTATAGTTTGAAAAAGCAACACTGCCAAACTCTGAATTGTTTGGCAATGTATAGTCCAAAATCTGTGTTTGATGCAAAGGTTTTTTAAAAGTATTTTTGTGTTTATTGTATAAATTTTATGTTCATTACTTTGTTGTACCCCACCTTCAGCCATCAGGAGAGGCTAGTAATAAATATTTTTAAATAATAATAATAATAATAATTATAGGTTCTTGTAGGTTTTTTCGGGCTATAGGGCCAAGTTCTAGAGGCATTTCTCCTGACGTTTCGCCTGCATTTATGGCAAGCATCCTCAGAGGTAGTGGAGGCAGGCGAAACGTCAGGAGAAATGCCTCTAGAACATGGCCCTATAGCCCGAAAAAACCCACAAGAACCTAGTGATTCCAGCCATGAAAGCCTTCGACAATAATAATTATATATTTCACTGAGAGTGCATCTATACTATAGGATTAACACTGTCAACACTGGTTGACAGCACTTCAACTTTCATCTATCTCATCTATCATCTATCTATTGCCTATCTATCTAGCTCTAGGTGCTCTTACTGCCTATTACAGGGAAAACCAGCTGATCCCTGATCCATCTAAAACACAGACATGTGCTTTTCACCTTAAGAACAGACAAGCATCCCGAGTTCTGAGGATCACCTGGGAAGGCATCCCACTGGAGCACTGCAGCGCACCCAAATACCTGGGAGTCACTCTGGACCGTGCTCTGACCTACAAGAAGCACTGCCTGAACATCAAGCAAAAAGTGGGTACTAGAAACAATATCATACGAAAGCTGACTGGCACAACCTGGGGATCACAACCAGACACAGTGAAGGGAAGACATCTGCCCTTGCGCTATGCTACTCTGCTGCTGAGTACGCATGCCAAGTGTGGAACACACCTCACCACACTAAAACAGTAGATGTGGCTCTTAAGGAGACATGCCGCATTATCACGGGGTGTCTGCGTCCTACACCACTGGAGAAATTCCACTGCTTAGCCGGTATTGCACCACCTGATATCCGCCGGGAAGTAGCAGCCAATAGTGAAAGGACTAAGGCAGAGACATCTCCAGCTCATCCCCTATTTGGGTATCAGCCAGCACGTCAACGACTTAAATCTAGAAATAGTTTTCTAAGATCTACAGAGACACTCGCTGGAACACCCCAGCAAGCGAGAGTCCAAAAGTGGCAGGCTCAAACCCAGAACCTCAACCAATGGCTGATACCAAATGAGAGACTCCCCCCTGGGCACACAGAAGACTGGGCGACTTGGAAGGCACTGAACAGACTGCGCTCTGGCACCACGAGATGCAGAGCCAACCTCAAGAAATGGGGCCACAAAGTGTAATCCACGACATGAGAGTGTGGAGAAGAGCAAACCACTGACCACCTGCTACAATGCACCCTGAGCCCTGCCACATGCACAATGGAGGACCTCTTGCAGCAACACCAGAAGCACTCCAAGTGGCCAAAGGACATTTAATCAACTACCAAACTTGCAAATTTTGTATTGTGTCTGTTTGTTTTGTTCTGTTAGAAATGTAATACAATTGACTGGTTGCCCTGACACGACAAATAAATCTATCTATCATTACCTTTTGAATCACAACTCTCAAGGTAATAATAATAATAATAATAATGATAATAACAAATTGGATTAGGTTCTTGTGGGTTTTTTCGGGCTATAGGGCCATGTTCTAGAGGCATTTCTCCTGACGTTTCGCCTGCATCTATGGCAAGCATCCTCAGAGGTAGTGAGGTCTCAACAAATTGGATTGATTATAAAAAAGCATTTGACTCACTGACACAAAGTTGGATTATCAAATGTCTGAATGTCATCTGGGTCTGTGAAAATCTTAGTAAGTTCACTGAAAATGCAGTGATATAATGGAAAACTGAGTTGTTTTTTTGAGCAATGAAAGCTATGGAATTGTTAACATAATGAGAGGAATTTTCCAGAGTGACTCACTGTCACCACTGTTGTTCATCATTGCAATGATCCCACTATCAGTAATTCTGCAGAAAACAAACCTGGGCTACCAAATGGCAAGAAATTCATCAAAATTTTCCCACTTACTCTACATGGATGATCTAAAGGATTATGGAAAATCAGAAACTGAAATCCAGTCACTGACGAACACAGTCAGAATCTTCTTCACTGACATCAGTATGGAGTTTGGCCTAGACAAATGTGCCACAGTGGCATTAAAGAAAGGGAAAATTACACACAGCGAGGGCATAGAGGACAAACCATAAAGTGCAATCAGCCTGAAGCCTATAAATACCTGGGCCTACTACAGCTGGACAATATCAAGCATGGACATGTGAAAAATGTGGTCAGCAAAGAATATGTCTAATTGGTCAGAAAAATTCTGAAGAGCAAACTGAATGGTGAAAATACAATCAAGGCTATCAACACCAGGACCATCCCCAGTCACCAGATACACTTCTGGGATTGTGAACTGGATGCAAGCAGAGCTGCGTGATCTGGACAGAAAAATAAGAAAACGGATGACAATCCACTACTCATTACATCCACATGTCAACAGACTTGACCTGTCCAGAAAATCAAGAGGCAGAGAGAGGGCTTCTGCAAGTGAAACAAATGGTAGAAGAAGAGAAACATACACTGGCAGATTATGGGAAAGGCAGTCAAGAACCAACATTGATGGAAGTCAATAGTAGAAAACTGCTTAAAGTGCAAAAGACAAAGAGTAAATACCGTAAAAATACAATGCCGAGCAGAAGAGAAAACTAGCAAAAGAAGGCTCTCCAGGGACAGTTCCTGGGAAAAAATGAGAGCCAAATTGTTAAGGAAGAAACATGGAGGTGGCTCACAAAGGGAACTTTAAAAAAGGAGACGGAGAGCCTGATTTTTGTAGCCCAAGAACAAGCCATTAGAACCAATGCCATCAAAGCCAGAATTGAAAAGTCAACAACAGATTCCAGGTGTAGATTCTGCAAGGAAGCAGGCAAAACAATGGATCACATCCTCAGCTGCTGCAAGAAGATTGCACAGACAGACCACAAGCAGAGGCTTAACACTGTTGCTCAGATGATCCATTGGAACTTGTGCCACAAATACCATCTGCCTGTTAGAGTCAGTGGGCCAAAACCAGTGAAGTCCTGAAGAGCGTGAGTAGGCTGAAGCCTGGTAGAGTCAGTGGCCCAAAACTAGTTTCATCTTGAGGAAAGTGAGCAGGCTGAAGCCTGTTAGAGTCAGTGGGCCAAAGCTAGTGCAGTCCTGAGGAGAGTGAGTATGCTGAAGTCTGTTAGCATCAGTGGGCCAAAGTTAGTGTTGTCCTGAGAGTGAGTAGGCCGAAGATTGTTAAAGTTAGTGGGCCAAAGCTAGTGTCGTCCCGAGGAGAGTGAGTAGGCCAAAGCCTTTTAGAATCAGTGGGCCAAAGCTAGTGTCGTCCTGAGAGGAGTGAGGAGGCTGAAGCCTGTCAGAGTCAGTGGGCCAAAGTTAGTGGTGTCCTGAGAGTGAGTAGGCCGAAGATTGTTAAAGTCAGTGGGCCAAAGCTAGTGTCGTCCTGAGGAGAGTGAGTAGGCTGAAGCCTGTTAGTCAGTGGGCCAAAGCTAGTGCAGTCCTGAGGAGAGTGAGTAGGCCGAAGCCTGTTAGAATTAGTGGGCCAAAGCTAGTGTCGTCCCGAGGTGAGTGAGTAGGCCGAAGCCTGTTAGAATCAGTGGGGCAAAGCTACTGTCGTCCTGAGGAGAGTGAGTAGGTCAAAGCCTGTTGAGGGGGCCAAAGCTAGTGTTGTCCTGAGACAAGTGAGTAGGCTGAAGCCTGTCAGAGTCAGTGGGCCAAAGCTAGTGTTTTCTTGAAGCGAGTGAGTAGGCCAAATCCTGTTAGAGTCAGGGGGGCAAAGCTAGTGTCATCCTGAGGAGAGTGAGTAGGCCAAAGCCTGTCAGAGTCAGTGGGCCAAAGCTAGTGCCATCCTGAAAAGAGTAGCCCGAAGCCTGTTAGAGTCAGTGGGCCAAAGCTAGTGTTGTCCTGGGGAGTGTGAGGTAAACCTCTGTGTGAGAGAAGCCTCGTGTGAGAAAGCTCCAGTGTGAAGGCTGCTGTGTGTAAAGCTGCTATGCATTTGGTTTTTTGTGTGATAGAAACCTAGTTCTTGTAAATAGTGCAACCATATTATTTAGCTGTAAAGAAAAGCCTCCTGTGGAAGAGATAACATTGGTCTGTGTTTTTTTGTTCTTTTAATCACTTTGGGCTGGTGGTGCGGGGTCACGCTGCTCCTAATAAGTTACTCTGCTGTGCATTTATAGGGAGGGTCTTTTGTTAATAAGCCCACTTGCCCAACATATGCAACATATCTCATTACATTTTTGTTCTTATATATTGTAAAATATAGGATTTATTGCTTATTTTGCACAAATTCAGCCGTTTCTCCCGACGTCTACACGACAACGCAGCCGACACATGAATATGCCATAGCACACTGTTGGGAAAGCTCTGCCTTAAAATAGAAAATGCAAAAGCATAGATAATCTAATGTCATGCAAACCAGAGCAAACACTTCTGCTTTGAATGTTTTCCCACATTGGAGTGGATGTGGAAATGCAGGTTTCAGAAGAAAAACCACCAAAAAGCAGACCGCGCCAGACTGAACTCAGCCAAACCATGCCGAGCGAGAGCATGCAACAAGGACGTCTTATTTTAAACAAAGCAGACCAAGGCAAGTTCTTTCCCGCTATCTCTGACGCCATCTACATCCTCCCGGGCAAGGCGCACATTATTTATTTGGATTTATCACCAGGGACGCCAAGACTGGCTGCAAAATGCAATGATTATGATGGTGATTTTTTTTTCCGCCTTGCACAGAAAACTTCCAATTCGGAACAACAACATCATCATCTCCCCTCCGTGTTGCATAACAAAAGGTGGGGCTTGGGTTGTCTTCGGGAGCCGTCGGAAATCCAAGTCAGAGAAGCCATTCCTTTAGCATGTGGATTTCGCAAGCTTTGGGTCTCCCCATGGAAACAAGGGGGGTGTTCCGCATGTTGATGTCATGCATCTGGAATTTGGCATAGACTCCTTTCTGCGGGGTCTCGCTTTTTGGGTGGCCTGTGGCCCTTGGGTGGCATCAAAACGCTGGCCAAAGCCCAGGGCAAAGCAAGGGCCAAATGGAAAGACTAGCCGAAGAGCATTCCCTCTGAAAGCACTAATCCAGAATGATACATTAAGTAAAAGGTAAAGGTTTCCCTTGACATTAAGTCTAGTTGTGTCCGGCTCTGGGGGTTGGTGCTCATCTCCATTTCTAAGACGAAGAGCCAGCGTTGTCCATAGACACCTCTGACCTCATGTGGCCGGCATGACTGCATAGAGTGCCATTACCTTCCCGCCAAAGTTGTACCTATTGATCTACTCACATTTGCATGTTTTCAAACTGCTAGGTTGGTCAAAGCTGGGGCTAACAGTGGGAGCTCCCTTCGCTCCCCCGATTCAAACCACCAACCATTCAGTCAGTAATTTCAGCAGCTCAGCAGTTTAACCTGTTGCGCCACCAAGGGGGGGGGGGTTACATTAATGATACATTAATGGGGAGGGAACTATCTCCCCATATCCAACCTCTCCCTCTCTCTCTCTCATCATCCCTGGAAAAGTCCCTTAACAAACAGCAGGTGGAATGTGTGAGCCGGCTAACAATAATATCAATAACAATATTGTTAATATTAATAACAATATTACTATTAGAACTATTATTAATAACTTAGTCACTTAGACGATCCGTTCCCCGGCTTTTGCGTGGATCACATCTTCTCTAATTGCCTCAATTCGTATCTATTTCGAGCATGAGTAGACCAGTGTACGATTGCACAACCATGTTCGTTTCTCACATTATATGCCATACATAATGACGATAAATTTTATTATGGTCCAGAGACCCTTATTACACTGTAGCATATAAATTATACAGATAATGAGATTAATCTCACGTAATGAATCAGACCATTGGGTGGGAGGATGACCAAGAGGTCTCAATCATCCCCGTGTTGCCGTGGCATTGCTCCAGTGCCCATCCATTCTGCGCATCGAATGGCCTGCAAAGCGATGTGTTGGGTAGAGGATCCTTCCGTTTTTATTTTCAATATCAATATTATTAATAATATCAATGGGCAGTGGGTTAAATCACTGAGCTGCTGAACTTGCTGACCGAAAGGTTGACGGTTCAAATCTGGGGAGCGGGGTGAGCTCCCGCTGTTAGCCCCAGCTTCTGCCAACCTAGCAGTTTGAAAACATGCAGAATGTGAGTAGATTAATAGGTACCACTTCTGCAGGAAGGTAACGGCGCTCCATGCAGTCATGCCGGCCACATAACCTTGGAGGTGCCTATGGACAACTCCAGCTTTTCAGCTTAGAAATGGAGATGAGCACCAACCTCCAGAGTCTGACACGTCTAGACTTAATGTCAGAGGAAACCTTTATCTTTACTTTTAATAATATCAATAACAATATTATTATTAGCAATAACAATATTAATAATATGAATGACAATATTATTAACAATATCAATACTAACAACAATATTGATGATATTAATAATATTAATAATACTAATTAACTTTTTTTTGTGTGTCAGGAGCGACTTGAGAAACTGCAAGTCGCTTCTGGTGTGAGAGAATTGGGCGTCTGCAAGGACATTGCCCAGGGGACGCCCGGATGATTTGATGTTTTTATCATCCTTGTGGGAGTCTTCTCTCATGTCCCCGTTTGGGGAGCTGATACTGACAGAGGGAGCTCATCCGCCTCTCCCCGGATTCGAACCTGCGACCTGTCGGGCTTCAGTCCTGCCAGCACAGGGGTTTAACCCACTGCGCCAGCGGGGGTATCCATCTAATTAACTATATTAACCATATAAATATTATTAACAATATCAGTAACAATATTTATTTTAACTAGTTTATTTTAACTTTTGTTGTAATGTGGGTTGTGTGCTGTATGTGTCAAGCATGTTTGTCAAGTGTTTTCATATGGATGGGCTAATCAATAAAACCTACTTTTGTAATAACAATATTACTAATAATATCAATAACTATAGTATTAATAATACTATATAGTATTACTATAATATTAAGAATATTAAGAATATTAATATCACCAGCATTATTATTAACAACATTAATAATATTGGTGCAAATATTAATACTATAAATAATATTAATATCATCAATATTATTATTAGTAGCAGCAATATTAAAAATATTGATATTAGTAGTAATATTGACAATAATATCAATAATATTAATAGTAATATTTAAAATCTTAATAATGTTAAGGATACTAATATCATCAACATTACTAACAATATTAATAATATTGGTGTTAATATCAAAAATAAGAATAGTAAGAATATTAATATCACAAATATTATTATTAGTAACAAAATTAATACTGGTGTAAATATTAATAATATAAAGAATATTAATATCATCATTATTATTAGTAGCAATATTAAAAATACTGATATTGATATTAATAATATTATTTATTTTTATTTATTTATTTGCAACATTTAAATGCCGCCCTTCTCACCCCGAAGGGGACTCAGAGTAACTTACAAGATATATATATTTACATACATTATATCATTAGCACAGTACAATATCAGTGCTATACATCACTATATTGTACTATACAATTACATTGTAATATTATTAGTAAGATTAAATGTAATATAAAATATATAATTATAATATCATATTATTAGTAGTAGTATTATACTGAATTACATTATAATATTATAAATATTATATGTATATTGGTTCCACAACCCTGTGTTTTTATGAGCTCCGTCTTACAAATAACTTGCTCCTCTTTTTATCTCATTTGAGATTTTTAAGATTTTATCCTGCACATGTGGCCCACCCACTGTCACTGTGATTGTGTTATATTGTTAATGTAGTCATTTGTTTTTATGTAATTATGATGTTGTTGCTTGTTGCTTATGTTTTTGGTTTTATTTTGCTGCAATATGTTGCCTGGTTTGGCCTCATGTAAGCCGCCCCGAGTCCCCATTTATTATTATATTATATTATATTATATTATATTATATTATATTATATTATATTATATTATATTATATTATATTCTAGCCGTCCCCTGTTTATTATTATATTATATTATATTACATTCTAGCTGTCCCCTGCCATGCGTTGCTGTGGCCCACATGGGGGTTCTGTGTGGGAGGTTTGGCCCAATTCTATCGTTGGTGGGGTTCAGAATGCTCTTTGATTGTGGATGAACTATAAATCCCAGCAACTACAACTCCCAAATGTGTCTATTTTCCCAAACTCCACTAGTGTTGACATCTGGGCACATTGAGTATTTGTGTAGAGTTTGGTCCAGATCCATCATTGTTTGAGTCCACAGTGATCTCTGGATGTAGGTGAACTACAACTCCAAAACCAAAGGACACTGCCCACCAAACCCTTCCAGTATTTTCTGTTGGTCATGGGAGAACTGTGTGCCAAGTTGGTTCAATTCCATCGTTGGTGGGGTTCAGAATGCTCTTTGATTGTAGGTGAACTATAAATCCCAGCCACTACAACTCCCAAATGCCAAGGTCTATTTTCCCGAAACTCCATCTGTGTTCATGTTTGGGCATATGGAATATTCGTGCCAAGTTTGGTCCATATCCATCATTGTTTGAGTCCAAAGTACTCTCTGGATGTAGGTGAACTACAACTCCCAAACTAAAGGTCAATGCCCACCAAACACTGCTAGTATTTTCTGTTGGTCATGGGAAGCCTGTGTGCCAAGTTTGGTTCAATTCCATCGTTGGTGGGGTTCAGAATGCTCTTTGATTGTAGGTGAACTATAAATCCCAGCAACAACAACTCCCAAATGACAAAATCATATTGTTTTTAACTTTTTTTTTTGTCGTGTCAGGAGCAACTTGAGAAATTGCAAGTCGCTTCTGGTGTGAGAGAATTGGCCGTCTGCAAGGACAGTTGCCCAGGGGTATGCCTGGATGATTTGATGTTTTTATCATCCTTGTGGGAGGCTTCTCTCATGTCCCGCATGAGGAGCTGGAGCTGATAGAGGGAGCTCATCCACCTCTCCCCGGATTCGAACCTGCGACCTATTTTTTTGAGTGAAGGGCATACATTGGGTTGTTAGGTGTCTTGTGTCCAAATTTGGTGTCAATTCGTCCAATGGTTTTTGAGTTCTGTTTAATCCCACAAACGAACATTACATTTTTATTTATATAGATTAGCATAGCTAATTAGTAACAATATTTAATTAGTAACAATATTAAGAATATTAAGAAACCCTTCCAGTATTTTCTTTTGGTCATGGGAGAACTATGTGCCAAGGTTGGTTCAATTCCATCGTTGGTGGGGTTCAGAATGCTCTTTGATTGTAGGTGAACTATAAATCCCAGCCACTACAACTCCCAAATGCCAAGGTCTATTTTCCCGAAACTCCATCTGTGTTCATGTTTGGGCATATGGAATATTCGTGCCAAGTTTGGTCCATATCCATCATTGTTTGAGTCCAAAGTACTCTCTGGATGTAGGTGAACTACAACTCCCAAACTAAAGGTCAATGCCCACCAAACACTGCTAGTATTTTCTGTTGGTCATGGGAAGCCTGTGTGCCAAGTTTGGTTCAATTCCATCGTTGGTGGGGTTCAGAATGCTCTTTGATTGTAGGTGAACTATAAATCCCAGCAACAACAACTCCCAAATGACAAAATCATATTGTTTTAATTTTTTTTTTTCGTGTCAGGAGCGACTTGAGAAACTGCAAGTCGCTTCTGGTGTGAGAGAATTGGCCGTCTGCAAGGACATTGCCCAGGGGATGCCTGGATGATTTGATGTTTTTATCATCCTTGTGGGAGGCTTCTCTCATGTCCCCGCATGAGGAGCTGGAGCTGATAGAGGGAGCTCATCCACCTCTCCCCGGATTCGAACCTGCGACCTATTTTTTTGAGTGAAGGGCATACATTGGGTTGTTAGGTGTCTTGTGTCCAAATTTGGTGTCAATTCGTCCAATGGTTTTTGAGTTCTGTTTAATCCCACAAACGAACATTACATTTTTATTTATATAGATTAGCATAGCTAATTAGTAACAATATTTAATTAGTAACAATATTAAGAATATTAAGAATAATATTAAGAATACTAATATCGCCAACATTATTGTTAGTAACACTACTAATAATATGGATGTTAATGTTAATAATAATTTTAATAATTAGTAACAATATTAAGAATATTATTAATAATATTAAGGATACTAATATCACCAACATTACGACCAACACTATTAAAATATTGATGTTAATATTAATAATAACAATGTCAATGATATTAAGAATAATATTAAAATAGTAAGAATAATATTAAGAATACTAATATCACCAACGTTATTATTAGTAACACTACTAATAATATGGATGTTAATGTTAATAATAATATTAAGAATATAAAGAATCAACTTTATTAACAATATGAATAGTATTGTTGTTAATAAAACCTAATCACAATCTTCAATGCTAATATATGATTGTTATTTCCATAAGAACAAGAGCAGCTTGCTAGCTGGACCTCTGCAAGTTGATCCTGCTGTTCTGGGCCTCTTGTCTCCTTGCAGGGCAAGTTTAGCCAGGTTTTGCTGGGCAAGGAAGCTAGCTGGGAAGGGATGCTTGGGTGAAGCCTAATGGAGGATGCTGCTCTGCTTCTGCGCCCACCTCTTTCCCCTTCTCCCTTCCTTCCTCCCTTGCTTTGGAGCCGGAGAAAGGCTCTCCCCCAATGCGTTACCTTTTTCCCCGGTCCCTCTGGACCCACCTGGCCGGCTCCTCGGTTCCGGAGGACGGAGGGATGGATGGACGCAGGTCTGGAAGGAAGGCAGGCAGGCAGGCAGGCAAGCTGGGAGGGAAGGAGGGAGGCGCAGGGAAAACGGCCAGACCCGCCTCGGCCCCGCGGAGCAGCAGAAGCAGCGGCGAGGAGCGCGGGGCGGGGATTGGACGCAGCGCAGTCGAGGGCGCCCCCTGCAGGGCGCGCGAAGGAAGGAAAGGAAATAAAGGGAAGAAATAATAATAATAGGTTCTTGTGGGTTTTTTCGGGCTATAGAGCCATGTTCTAGAGCAGTGTTTCTCAACCTGGGGGTCGGGACCCCTGGAGGGGTCGCAAGGGGGTATCAGAGGGGTCACCAAAGACCACCAGAAAACACAGTATTTTCTATTGGCTATGGAGGTTCTATGTGGGAAGTTTGGCCCAATTCAATCGTTGGTAGGGTTCAGAATGCTCTTTGACTGTCGGTGAACTATAAATCCCAGCAACTACAACTCCCAAATGTCAAGGTCTATTTTCCCCAAACTCCACCAGTGTTTACATTTGGGCATATGGAGAATTCATACCAAGTTTGGTCCAGATCCATCATTGTTTGTGTCTACTGTGCTCTCTGGATGTAGGTGGACTACAACTCCTAAAACTCAAGGTCAGTGCCCACCAAACCCTTCCAGTATTTTCTGTTGGTCATGGGAGTTCTGTGTGCCAAGTTTGATTCAATTCCATCGTTGGTGGAGTTCAGAATGCTCTTTGATTGTAGGTGAACTATAAATCCCAGCAACTACAACTCCCACAGGACAAAATCAATACCCTCCCCAATCCCACCAGTATTCAAATTTGAGCGTATTGGGTATTTGTGCCAATTTTTGTCCAATGTATGAAAATACATTCTGCATATCAGAGATTTACATTACTATTCATAACAGCAGCAAAATGACAGTTATGAAGTAGCAGTGAAACTGATTTTATGGTTGGGGGTCACCACGATATGAGGAAGCATAGTAAGGGGTCGTGGCATTAGGAAGGTTGAGAACCACTGTTCTAGAGGCATTTCTCCTGACGTTTCGCCTGCATCTATGGCAAGCATCCTCAGAGGTAGTGAGGTCTGTTGGAAATAGGACAATGGGTTTATATCTGTGGAATGGCTGGGGTGGGGCAAGGACCTTTTCCCTGCTGCAGTTAGGTGTGAATGTTTAGCTGATCACCTTCATTAGCATTTGAAGGCCTGCCTGAGCCTGGGAAAATCTCTTGCTGGGAGGTGTTAATCTGTGCCTGGTTGTTTCCTCTCTGTTGTTTTGCTGTTATAAATTAAAATTAAAATTATGAGCACTCATGAAGTCGGATCTGGCCATGGTGGTCCACACCTTAGTCACCTACAGATTGGATTACTGTAATGCACTCTACGTGGGGCTGCCCTTGAAGACGACTCAGAATTTTCAATTGGTACAACGGGCGGCAGCCAGGTTACTAACTGGAGCGACTTACAGGAGCGGTCAACCCCCCTGTTTAAGGAGCTCCACTGGCTGCCGTTCATTTTCCGGTCCCAATTCAAGGTGCAGATTCTTACCTACAAATCCCTGAAGGGTTTGGGACCCGCCTACTTGTGTGACCGCATTTCTGTGTACGAACCCACATGATCTCTTCGATCATCTGGAGAGATCCTGCTCTTGCGCCCACCTCCTTCGCAGGCGTGATTGGTGGGGACAAGGGAGAGGGCCTTCTCAGTGGTGGCCCCCTGACTTTTTAACTCACTCCCCAAGGATATCAGACAAGCCCCCACATTGGCAGTCTTTAGGAGGAGCCTGAAAAAGTGGCTGTTCCAGTGTGCCTTCCCTGAATAAAGGAAACAATCCCCTGCTCTGACCAATTCCCTGCAAAATGTCCTCAGAAGCATTTTAACTACCCATTGGGTTACTCTCCCTACACTATCCTTTAAAACCCTCCCGCTTAGATACATCCTACCTCTGTTCACGCCCAGTGTTTATTTTAAATTTTTAATCTATTACATCTGGCCCAGCCATAGGTTTTTAAATTTTTGTGTGTTATTGTCTATTTGTGGGTTATATTAATTGTATTGTTTTATTTGCTTACCGTTTTGTTGTTTTATTGATGTGTTGTTGGGCTTAGCCTCATGTAAGCCGCCCTGAGTCCCCTTGGGGAGATGGCGGCGGGGTATAAATAAAGTATTATTATTATTATTATTATTATTATTATTATATGTATATTTGCATTGTTGTATTGCTGGGCCTGGCCTCATGTAAGCCGCCCCGAGTCCCTTTGGGGAGATGGTGGTGGGGTATAAATAAAGTTATTGTTATTATTATTATTATTATTATTATTATTATTATTATTATTCTGTTTGTTTGTTTTTTTGTTTATAAAGATCCACCCAGAAGTGTTCTTCCCATACATCAAGGGAACCATGAGGAAACACAACCTACAAACTATCGACAGACCCACTAAGAAAATCCAACCAATGCTAAGTTCAGCAAAGGACAAGAGGGATCCTCTCACTTCTGCAGGAGTCTACCGTGTACCATGCAGCTGTGGGCAAGTCTACATAGGGACCACCAAACGCAGCATTGCCCAAACACAAATCAAGGAACATGAAAGGCACTGCAGACTACTTCAACCAGAGAAGTCAGCCATAGCAGAGCACCTGATGAACCAACCTGGACACAGCATATTATTTGAGAACACAGAAATGCTGGACCACTCTCACAACCACCATGTCAGACTACACAGAGAAGCCATTGAAATCCACAAGCATGTGGACAATTTCAACAGAAAGGAGGAGACCATGAAAATGAACAAAATCTGGCTATCGGTATTTTAAAAATCCTCTAAAATCGTAACAGTAAATAAAGAACAACACTCAAAAACAGGGGAACTCCAGACAAGAAAAATCAGGAACAGCTAATCACCTCAACAAAGGATTCCCACAGGCAGTAAGAAGCCACAACATGAAACTGCTAGGCCTTTAAATGCTAATCAAGGTGGCCAGTTGCAAAATTCATATTTGCTTACCCTGGACATTCCACAGATAAATAAAACCCATTTTCTTAGTTTCCAACAGACCTCATAACCTCTGAGGATGCCTGCCATAGATGCAGGCGAAACATCAGGAGAGAATAATAATAATACAATAATAAAACTTTATTTGTACCCCGCTACCATCTCCCCAAGGGACTCGGTGCGGCTTATATGAGGCCAAGCCCACAGCGCATCAATAAACAAAAGCGATAACAAATAATCAATACAAAACAGTTAAAATAAAAACTCAAAAACAAAAATACACAACAAGCAATACACAATAACATACAGCATTTAAAAACCTATGGCTGGGCCAATTGTAATAATTAAAATTAAATTTTAAAATGCTGGCAACAAGGTAGGGTAAACTAGGATAGGGTTTTCGAAGAAAGATGAGGGCACGCAAACAATCCTGTCAATATTAAAGTGCATTTGAGGACATATTGTTAAGAGTTTTCCTTATTCTGGGAAGGCACACTGGAACAATCACGTTTTCAGGCTCCTCCTAAAGACTGCCAGCGTTGAGGCATGTCTGATGTCCTTAGGGAGTGAATTCCAGAGTCGAGGGGCCACCACTGAGAAGGCCCTCTCCCTCATCCCCACCAATCGCGCCTGCGAAGGAGGTGGAAGTGTGAGCAGGGCCTCTCCAGATGATCGAAGAGATTGTGTCGGTTCGTACACAGAAATGCGGTCACGCAGGTAGGCAGGTCCTAAACCATTCAGGGCTTTGTAGGTAAGAACCTGCACCTTGAATTGGGACCGGAAAATGAGCGGCAGCCAATGGAGCTCCTTAAACAGGAGGGTTGACCGCTCCCTGCAAGAAGTACCGGTTAGTAACCTGACTGCTGCCCGTTGTTCGGGAACATGGCCATACAGCCCAGAAAACTTACAATAACCTATTTATTTTATTTTATTTGTATACTACCCTTTTCAACCCCGAAACGGACTGAGGGCGTTTCATAGTGACGTTCTATAGAGACAACAACCTTTACATCATCACACCAACTTTGCAAAAAGTTTAAAAATAGACGTTGAATGTAAGATTGAAAGACGTTTTTAAAGACAGAGGAAAATGAAGATGATGACGACGTGTGTGTGTGTGTGTGGGGGGAGATTTGGTTAGGAGAAGAGATGATGGAATGTAAAGGTTTCCTTAGCACGAGGCCTGCAGATGCAGCCAAAAAGATAAGCAAGTTGCAAGCTGAAAAACTATGACTTCACCTATGAGTATCCTGCACATGATCAGGAAGACTTTCTGGCATTCACAGAAGCCACCGCGGGTTTTGCTTCTGCAAACTCCTCGTTTTTGGTGTCAATGGGGAAACAAGGCCAGGAATATATTTAAAGGAAGGCCTGCTTTAACAGAAGGAGTGGCAGGGAAGAGGCTTCTGCCTGCGCAGAAGATGATGCGCTGATGTGCGGGAAGAGAGGAGAGAGGGAGGGGGAGAAAGGAGAAGAGAAGGAAGGAAGGGAGGGGGGAGATGGGAGGAATGGGAAGAGGAGAAGGAGGGAGGAAGAAGAAAAAGGGAAAGAAGGGAGGGAGGGGGAGAAAAGGGATGAAGGGTGTTTATTTATTTATTTTGGCGATTTCTATGCCTCTTTCCTCGGGAGCAGGCTCAAGGCAGCTCGCAACATCCTAAAAATGCATAGAACATAAAACCATAGCTGAAAACAAACAATCTATATCAATAAAAATGTAATGTTCATTTGTGGGATTAACAGAACTCAAAAACCAGTGGGCAAATTGACATCAAATTTGGACAGCGTACACCTAACAACCCAATGTATGTCCATCACTCCAAATTTTTTGATTTTGTCATTTGGGAGTTTGTAGTTCTTGGGATTTATAGTTCACCTACGATCTACGATCAAAGAGTTAGTAGGTATCTTGTGGTTAGTAGGTGTCTTGTGGCCAAATTTGGCGGCAATTTGTCCAGTGGTTTTTGAGTTATGTTAATCCCAAAAAAACTAACATTATATTTTTATTTATATAGATGTTGCAGTACCAGGAGACACCAGAAGCAACTTGCAGTTTCTCAAGTCACTCCTGACACAAACAAACAAACAAACAAACAAAACAAAACCAGGAGACAGTAGTGTAGAGGACAAAGAGCTGGAAAAGATCACAAAATACAAGGACTTACAAATGGAAATGGAACAACTATGGCAAAAGAGAACAGCAGTGGTAGCAATAGTGGTTGGTGCGCTTGGAGGCATTCCAAGAAACCCCAAAAAGCAATTTTTTGTGTCAGGAGCAACCTGAGAAACTGCAAGTCGCTTCTAGTGTGAGAGATTTGTCCGTCTGCAAGGACGTTGCCCAGGGGGTGCCCAGATGTTTCGATGTACCATCCTTGTGGGAGGCTTCTCTCATGTCCCCACATGGGGAGCTGGAGCTATTAGAGGGAGCTCATCCATGCTTTCTCCGGATTTGAACCTACAACCTGTCGGTCTTCAGTCCTGCCAGCACAAGGGTTTAATCTATTGCACCACCGGAGCAATGGGTTAAAAGCACATGAAAAGCCTTAATTTGGACTGAACACCAATCCACATGCTGCAGAAGGAAGGCAGCACTTCTCAGAACCGCTCACATTCTGCCAAAATACCTCTAATATTCCAGGCTCTTGGGAAGAGCCCAAAATTCCAGACACTTGGATCTAATGTGCATGTGTACTGTGTTATGTACATGTAAATAATGTTGAGGGAAAGGGAAGAAAGGAGGCGAGATGGAGGAAAGAGGAGAACAGGTTGGGGGGAATCTTCACCTGCACTTGGGAGAGGAAGGGTCTTGGGAGTGAGCTCCACCTTTCTTGCTCTTCCCAGGATGTGAACCATTTCTGGATTTTTAAAATCTGAAATCCTTGATGAGACTCCCGGATCAGAAGGCATTCAACTGGGGAAGAGCAGAAGACCAGTACAAGAAGCGCTGTGGCCAATGATACCACTGGACTCTCACTGAAATACTGTTCTATTTCCTCCAAACTCCATCTGTGATCATATTTCGCCATATGGAATTTTTGTGTCAAGTTTGGTCCAGATCCATCATTGTTTGAGTCCACAGTGCTCTCTGGATGTAGGTGAACTACAACTCCCAAACTCAAGGTCAATGCCCACCAAACCCTTCCAGTGTGTTCTGTTGGTCATGGAAGTCCTGTATGCCATGTGTGGTTCAATTCCATCATTGGTGGAGTTCAGAATGCTCTTTGATTGTAGGTGAACTATAAATCCCAGCAACTACAACTCCCAAATGTCAAGGTCTATTTTCCCCAAACTCCATCTGTGTTCATATTTGGGCATATTGAGTATTTGTGCCAAGTTTGGTCCAGATCCATCATTGTTTGAGTCCACAGTGCTCTCTGGATGTAGGTGAACTACAACTCCCAAACTCAAGGTCAATGCCACCAAACCCTTCCAGTTTTTCTGTTGGTCATGGGAGCCCTGTGTGCTAAGTTTAGCCCAATTCCATCATTGGTGGAGTTCAGAATGCTCTTTGATTGTAGGTAAACTATAAATCCCAGCAACAACAGTTCCCAAATGACAAAATCAATTTTTTTGAGTGGAGAACATAAATTGGACTGTTAGGTGTCTTGTGTCCAAATTTGGTGTCAATTCCCCCAGTGGTTTTTGAGTTCTGATGGTAGCACAAACGAACATTACATTTTTATTTATATAGATTATTATTGCAATGCTTGGGGTGAGCAAGTTAAAACAGGACTTGGGCATTTTTCAGTTCAGATAATTGCGCAGTGTTTTATATATAATGCACGTTATTTATAACCTGCCACCATCTCCCCAAAAGGGGACTCAGGACGGCTTACATGAGGCCAAGCCCAAAATAATACAACATAATAAACACACAATAACAAAATACATCATAACAAAATATGAAATAACAAAATCAACAATTGGGACCAGAAGATAAACGGCAGCCAATGGAGCTACTTAAACAGGAGGGTTGACCGCTCTCTGTAATTCGCCCCGGTTAGTGTTTTACTCAGGAAATCACCGGAGAATGGAGCACAAAAATAATAAACGGAGCGGAACCAAATATTGTTGGGGAGTATAACATGGATCAAGAAATGAAGCAGGAGAGCGACTGATTGGATGATTGGGTAGTTACAAGTTTTCTGGGCTGTATGGCCATGTTCCCGAAGCATTCTCTCCTGACATTTCGCCTGCAGCTATGGCAGGCATCCTCAGAGGTTGTGAGGTCTGTTGGAAACTAAGAAAACGGGTTTTATGTATCTGTGGAATGTCCAGGGTGGGAGAAAGAGCTCTTGTCTGCTTGAGGCAAATATGAATTTTGCAACTGGCCACCTTGATTAGCATTTAATGGCCTAGCAATTTCAAGTTGTGGCTTCTTACTGCCTGTGGGAATCCTTTGTTGAGGTGATTAGCTGTCCCTGATTTTTTCTTGTCTGGAATTCCCCTGTTTTTGAGTGTTGTTTTTCCTTCACTGTCCTGATTTTGGAGTTTTTTAAATACTGGTAGCTAGATTTTGTTCATTTCTTATGGTTTCCTCCTTCCTGTTGAAATTGTCCACACGCTTGAGGATTTCAGTGGCTTCTCTATGTAGTTTGACATGGTAGTTGTTAGAGGGTTAGAGGGGCATTTCTGCAACGCCCTCTACGTGGGGTTGCCTTTGAAGACTGCTCGAAAACTTCAAATAACATGAATGAATTCCAATGCACACTGCCATATCTTATTTGTAGTGCAAAAAAAAAAACACTTAAAAACAATACAATAATTAAAATGAAGAACAATTTTAACAAATATAAACTTAATTGTGCAGGTATAGCTGTACCAGAAGCTCCAATTTTGTTTGCTTTGCACTGAATGTTTGTTGTAGTCCTAAGTTTCAGGGACTCTGCAGATATGTGGCTTCTTTTGGCTGCAATCATAGGGCAAGCCACCTGTCAATTATCTTTAGGTTCCCTGGTCCCGCCCCCTTTTGGGGTTTTGGAGGGAATAGGAGCCATTTTGGGCCAGTCCACACAGAGAAGCCTTTCATACAGGACATAAAACCAAGAGCTCCTGTAGAAAGCTTCGTCTTCTACAGCTTGGCCAGGGAGATACAGCCCCACGGCTTGGCCAGGAGATATACAGCCTTACAGCTTGGCCAGGGAGAAAAATCCCTATAGCTTGGCCGAGGATTTTTCAGCCTTACAGCTCTTTTGCTGAGGGAATCCGGTCCCACAGCACTTCAGCCAGCCATCACGGAAACCTGAACTCCTTTTCCCCTGGAAGTCTACAAAGCTCTGCTTGGTAAGGGTCACTCGCGGAAGCCAGAAGCAGTTGGTACCAGGTGCAGGGGCTCCATGCCATCAGAGGCAAAGACAGACTGCCCAGATTAGAAGTTAAGGATTTCCCCATTAGTTAAAATACAGTTATGAAGATAGTGCCTGTTCCCTGTGGACAAGATTGAGAGAGAGCCAATAGACTATTAAGAAAGCCTTAAAGTACCTGTTTGATTTCAATAATAAAGAACTTTGTTGAACCTTTAAGCAATCTAAAGACTCTGTTTTAAGGAAATCCAAAGGCCTTTAATCTGAGGCAGCCCCGGCGTCCCGTTGGGCACACAGAATTTATGTCCTGTCTACAGTCTTATGTACAGGCCCAGCGTGCGACAGCACATTAATAGTATTTCAATGGGAAGTGTGGGTCTGCTTCAGGCTGATGAGATAAGATTGTTGTTGTTGTTGTTTTGTTGTTATGTGCTTTCAAGTAGTTTCAGACTTACGTTGATGATGAGTGAGAGCTGGGTAAATGACCTTGGAGGGCCTTAGTTTGAGGACCCCTGCTCTACACTATGCATGGACAAACTTGGGCCCTCCAGGTGTTTTGGACTTTAACTCCTACCATTCCTAACAGCCGGTGGACTGTTAGGAATTGTGGGAGTTGAAGTCCAAAACACCTGGAGGACCAGAGTTTGCCCAGGCCTGAACGAGAGGGTCTTTTTTTTTTGTCCATTCGATGGCCAGGTGCAGGAGGACCAATAATTATTGTAGGAGCAACATGTTTTGAGCGGTGCTGGGAACAACCAGTGGTCCTTTCTTCTCATAGGAGTAGCAAAAAGAGAAGTCTATGAGATCCATATAAGGCTGCAGTTTTGTCCACATAAAATGCTGGCACTTGCAACACATCAAGGAAACAGAAGGGATCTTCAACATTTGAAGGATTCTGCAGTAATGCAAGCCAAGTAATGTCCAGAATCAAATGAAAGACTGTCACAATTTTTGGCAGAAAGGAAATGTCCAGTCGGTCTATGTTGTATTTCAGGTCAAAGCCACATAGCCTTCCTGTTCTTCTAGCTGATGTAATAGCCACCAAGAAGGCAGTGATCTCTTGGAGAGTTGAGAAAGGACTAAGCCCCAAATCCATTGAGGTGTAGCATCCAACACTGGAGGATGAACCCTTCAGAAAGGTTGTGAACAATGGATTCTGAAAGAACAAAAGCTTACCAATTATCTGGAAGTTAAATAAGATTGTGACCAAGTAACACTCAGGAATTCTGAGTGGCTGCAATGATAGGTTCAACAGCTTCAAGAAGAGAGTCTATAGCAGGGGTCCCCAAACTACGGCCCACGGGCCACTTCCGGCCCGCCAAGGGCACTTATCCGGCCCGCGGAGGAGGAGCGCCCCCCCCACAGTGCCCCTCCCTTGGCTGGCTCACGCTATCCGTCAGGCCTGATGGGCAGCGTGAGCCAGCCAAGGGCAGCTGCTCTGCGTGGCCTACTCACGCGTAAAGCACCTCGCGAGGTGCTTTATGCGCGAGTAGGCCGCACAGGGCTGCTCCTCCCTTGGCAGGCTCACGCTATCCGTCAGGCCCGATGGGCAGTGTGAGCCAGCCAAGGGAGGCTGCCCCGGCGCTCTATGCAGTCATGCCGGCCACATGACCTTGGAGGTGTCTACGGACAATGCCGGCTCTTCGACTTAGAAATGCAGATGAGTACCACACCCCAGAGTCAGACACGACTGGACTTCATGTCAGAGGAAAACCTTTAACTAGGAAAATTGTGGAAGATCCAGGGTGGGAGAAGGAACTCTTGTCTGTTGGAGGTAGGTATGAATAACTAGGAAAATTGTGGAAGATCAAGGGTGGGAGAAAGAACTCTTGTCTGTTGGAGGTAGGTATGAATGTTTCAATTGGCCACCTTGATTACCATTTCATAGCCTGACAGTTTTTAGGGAGAATCCTTTGTTGAGAGGTGATTAGCTGGCCCTGATTGTTTCTTGTCTGGAGTTCCCCTGTGTTTGAGTGTTGTTCTTTATTTACAGTTATAATTTTAGAGTTTTTTTAATACTGGTAGCCAGATTTTGTTCAGACTAGAAATAGGAAGATTTCCCATTCTCTGCTCCTGGAATTACTGCCTAAAGAGGGCTAGAAAGAACCCCCTCTAAGGGCCCTTCCACACAGCAAAATAAGATATGTGCAATGTGCATAGGAAGTTTTTTTATTTTTTTTAAAAAAAACTATAGTCCGGCCCTCCAACGATCTGAGGGACAGTGAACTGGCCCCCAGTTTAAAAAGTTTGAGGACCCCTGGTCTAGAGCACTGGTTCTCAACCTTCCTAATGCCATGACCCCTTAATACAGTTCCTCGTGTCGTGGTGACCCCCAACTATAAAATTATCTTCGTTGCTACTTCATAACTGTAATTTTGCTACTTATTTATTTATTTCATATCAAAAGCATTGCATAAATTAGTATAAAACCGATAAAAATAGAAGGAACACAAGGAGCTAAATATCTTTTGACCAAAAACAGGCAACAGCAACGGCATTGTCTGTAGCCTCCAACAATTCTTCCTCTGTACATGAGGCAGGGCATCGTGGACAAGCACACAGATGTGGAGTTGTCTGTTCTGCTCCATAGTCACACAAGGTGGGGGAGTCGTTTAGGTCGTTGCACATGGGGGGGGGGGGCAATGCCAGCTAGCTTGTAGAGTTTATCAACAGGTGTAGGTTTGAGACATCCTGTAATTATTCTGCATGTTTCATTCAATGCTATGTTCACCTGCTTCGCAAGGGCAGTCTTGTGCCAAACAGAACAGGCATACTCGGCAGTTGAGAAATACAAGTCTAGGGGTGATGTTCTAACTTTGGTTCGGCTCCCCATGTGCTGCCAGTAAGCTACTTTTGCGAATTGTAATGTAAATATCTGATATGCAGCATGTATTTTCATTCACTGGACCAAATTTGGCACAAATACCCAATACACCCAAATTTTAATACTGGTGGGTTTTGTGGGGGATTGATTTTGTCATTTGGCAGTTGTAGTTGATGGGATTTATTGTTCTCCTACCATCGAAGAGCATTGTGAACTTCACCAGCGATGGAATTGAACCAGACTTGGGACACAGAACTCCTATAATCAACAGAAAATACTGTGTTTGGCAGGCATTGACCTTGAGTTTTGGAGTTGTAATTCACCTACATCCAGAAAGCACTATGGACTCAAACAATGATGGATCTGGACCAAACTTGGCGCAAATACTCAATATGCCCAAATGTGAAAACTGGTGGAGCTTGGGGAAAACAGACCTTGACATTTGGGAGTTGTAGTTTCTGGGATTTATAGTCCACCTATAATCAAAGAGCATTCTAAACTCCACCAACGATAGAATTGGGCCAAATTTCCCACACAGAACCTCCACAACCCACAGAAAATATCTGTTGCTGCCTGCACAAGTGCAGGAATATATCAAATGTGCGATTCACAGATGACCACTCTGGGAAAATATTGTGTTTTCTGATGGTCTTTGGCGACCCCTCTGACACCCCCACGACCCCCCCCAGGAGTCCTGACCCCTAGGGTGAGAAACGCTGGACTAGAGAAAGTATTTCCACGTCATCAGCTTGATAGTTTTATCTTCCAGTAGTGTATTGTGAGAACTTCACACAGTTGTCCTAACTGTGGTGTGAACCACAGTTACTTAGACTACCACAGCTTAATCATTATATAATTTGACTTGTCTCTCTGGATTTTGGGTATCACTCTCATGAGGATAAACAATGGAAAAGCCCATCCAATGTGGCCTCTCCAGTGAGATCGACAAAAAGGTTGCAGTGGGACAGAAAACAAGCTTTCAGAGGCTAACATGCTAAGCCTCATATATGATGTCGGCAACTTCATGAAAGCCACATCCAGGGGCATACTTGAACATATTTGCACATATCTTGGAGTTGCATCAGCACTTGAGAGTATCTCATGGAAACACCTGGGATCTGTCACCACTTCTTGTTGCCTGAGCCATGCCGCCACCAGTACATATGGAGTCGCAAAAGTGACATGCCCTTCTTACCATAGCAAAACAAAAGTAAATGGCTAAGCAATGGCCAGATTTTGATATGAGAATAAACATCTCAACATTTCCTGAAATGTCTGAGCTGTATGTAAAGGGTGGTATCGCCATCATCTATCTTGCCTGATGTGACAATCCAGAAGGAAGCAGCCATGCATGGCTCTGCAACGCAATGGTGCCTGCCAATGTTTATCCCCGGAAACCACCTTTCGCCTTGCAATATTTGCTGTCACTAAACATGTTTTTCAGTGCTTGAACAGGTGCTAAAATGCAATCCTAGATGCACACCCAGAGTACCATACAGCACTGCTTCTTAAACTGTGGGTCCCAATCCCAAATGGGTTCTCCTAAGCTCCATTTTGGGATTTTGAAAAATTTGTGGAGTTTTCTGAACATTACTTAGTGGTTGTTTTGGACATTTACATGAATCTGTTGTACATTTGCAGTGGGTTCAGCAGATGCTTCAGATGTACTTCATAAAAAGGAAAATCAGCCTATTTAGCAACGCTTGCAGATGATTTATCAGTTAATGTTTGATTTTTATGCCTACTGTATATGGCTATATACCTGGAGGTTATGTAGAAAATTATGCAGCAGAAAAGGTCACGAGTGGAAAAAGTTTAAGCTTTGCCAGAGCTAAATTGGCCTTCTGCATCAATATAAAAAAGGATTAACTTGAAATTCCAAATCACGTGTATTTCCGATTTTAAGCTTGCCAACTGTGACGCACTTTTTGATGCAAATCTATTGCACAGCTTGGATTTGTGTTTTATCCTAGCCACCTTCCCCTGTCCCACATGCCCCATACTATCATTGGCGGGAAGACCAAAGAAAGACTTCCAGCTCACTTATTTCCCGTTTCCACTTAAAATTCAGCTATTATTTCTTGTTTTACTATAAAGGACAAATAAAATGCCAACATTAAGATGTCAAGAGATGTTTTAATAACCCTGTAAACAGAATGTTTACAAATACTTTCGATGTTCCGAGGTGAGAAACCTAATGAACTCCAAGACATGTTAGAAATAGTACCAGTGTTAAAGGCAACCCAGTGTGGACTGGTGCCAGTGCAGTAGAGCAATATGGATGTATAGTCAAAGGCTTTCATGGCCAGAATCACTAGGTTGTTGTGTATTTTCCAAGCTGTATGGCCATGTTCCAGAAGCATTCTCTCCTGACGTTTTGCCTTTATCTATGGCAGGTATCTTCAGAGGTTGTGAGAATCTTACCTCTGAGGATGCCTGCCATAGATGCTGGTGAAACGTCAGGAGAGAATGCTTCTGGAACATGGCCATACAGCCTGGAAAACACACAACCCAGTATGGATGGTTTTCCTCATTAAAAAATGAGGCAATAAGACTTGGCAGAAACATAACATGGTATAGTGGGCTTTTGTCAGTAATATCCACCCATTAGCCAGCCAAGAGAAATAACAAGCTGCACTCTAAATTTAGAACTATACCATGTTTTTCCATTTATGGTATATCTTAGAGAACATGTATTGATCACATGCATAATTACTGATAAGTGACTGAAGATTGTCAAAGTAGGGTCAGTCTGCGTTTGATGACTCTAAAAGCATAGTTTAATGAAGAGAAGAATCATACTGTAAAGGTCCATCAAAGGAATAAAATCAGTTTTCCAACCTGGAGGCTCCAATTACGGTAACAGGAGTTATGAAATGTGTTTGAAAACCTTAAATGCTGTTTGTTCATGTGCTCCGACTCAATGTTTTTTGAGCTGTGTTGTATTACAAGGATTTTTTATTAAGTAACAAAACAGTACCACACTGTATTGTCGAAGGCTTTCATGGCCGGAATCACTCAGTTCTTGTGGGTTTTTTCGGGCTATATGGCCATGTTCTAGAGGCATTTCTCCTGACGTTTCACCTGCATCTATGGCAAGCTTCCTCAGAGGACCTCTGAGGAAGCTTTCCATAGATGCAGGCGAAACGTCAGGAGAAATGCCTCTAGAACATGGCCATATAGCCCGAAAAAACCCACAAGAACTCAGTACCACACTGGTTGAAAAGATGTCCGATATTTATAAAGTGTATGTCTATGTTCTGGCAGAATCTAAACATCTGCTCAAGACAGACTCTTGGTTGAGTAGAAAGATTAATGTGTTTCTTAGTTAACTGATCAATCTAGCTTTGGCAAAATACAGACAGCATGGTCTCAGGCGCACTAAGGCAGTATCTGGTACACCATTCAACTTCTGCAAATACTACAAGTAGCTTTTACCAGTGGGAAGATCATTGCTACCCTCAGGACAGCAAGGAAAAGGCACCAACATTAGTTAAGTCTATTTATTGAAGGCTGACTAGATCTACTAAGTTACACAGATGAGTAGTTATAAATTTTATATGTTGATGAGATGACCAAGTAGATAAAACAAATCTGGAAACACATGCACAGGAAGCAGTTTCACATTTATACTATTAAAATACAGCATGAAGAACCTGCCACCGATTATACGCGTTTTGAAGAAACATTCCAAGAGATGGGAGAAATCTTATGTAACAGTGTCCCACATTGTCAAAGTAGGTTCCTACAAAGATAAGTAGCTGGTACTGTAATGTAGCTGAGAAAGAACCATTACATAAAGTACTCCAGATTAATGTTCAATTAACATTTTGACTGCAGTAACTGTTTTGTCACAGATGTTTATATGCTAAAATCAAAATACTATGAGTTTTGTCTTGTATGGTTATAGCTACTTTAGGCAACTGTTAACATTTGTGCCGCTTGGGGGAGCTGTTTAATTGGTAAACCTTCTAAACTCTGGATATACAAAAAAAGCACTGAGCAGGTGCTATGAATTCCAGTTTAAAAGTAGAGGTTTCCTATGATAGTTATCCAAGCTGAAATGCTAACCTTCTCTTTATGGTAATATGTTTAATTTCAAGATGTAATAACCGCACAACTAAATGCCTTTCCAAAACACAAGAATTTCCTGTTTACTAACTTGTCAGAAAACTTGGGGGGGGGGTTTGAGATGCAAGAAGCTGATATTCTTGTTAAATACACGTGAGAGTAGCTGCTTTAAATTTAAATCTCAGCATTGCTTTAAAAACAATGTTCCAACAATGACAGTTAAGAGATCCTGGTCCCACGAAGCCTATCTTTCCCCCCAACCTGTATTCATTATTACACTTGAAAATTGAGCAGAAGTTCCAGTGGTAGTGGCTTGCTGGTTGTGATACTCAATGCTTTAAATGTGACTTCAAAATGAACAGGCAAATGCTTCTGAAGTCAAATCAGGTCACATGTGAACAAGGGAGTCAGTTGTTGGAAATGCAAGCATATAGGAAGGAGGTGGTTCTAAACTGTTGAACAAAACAGCAGCTGACAACTGCTGAGGTGCAAGACAAAGCTCTTATTGTAGAATTGGGACAACAGGCAACAATAGCCACTGAAGAATATCACTAGCCAACAGATACAAGAATGTTGTTTGCAGGCATTTTCATTCTAATATGGCATCACAATACTCTAGAGCCACAGCTACACTGGCGTTGCATATTTAGCAGCCATGCTAGTCTCAGAAACAGTCACCTGTGATAACAGCACTGTGCAGCTTTATTAAGTTACTTGGATACAGTAATATCTGAAAATTCTGAAGTGTAACAGATTCAGCATGAACTTTACACTACATATTCCGTTCACAAATATGTCAGAGCTGAATACAAGAACTAGCCATCAATCCAGGAACAAATGCACTGGAATAGAAGAAATGCAACAAGAGAGCTACACTGGAAAGACAACATTTTAGAAAAAGAGTGAACATGAAAGGGCTCCCCTCTAATTCCCCAAAGCAAGTGTACAGTCAGATCTAACTATATAGCTCTACATCGGTTTTCTAGAAACTTAACAAAAAAACAACACTGGCCAATACAGTCTTTGGATATTTAGACAAAGGGGAGAAAGTCAGCTTTCAGGATGAAGTCAGTCGCTTTCGTTATCGCCAGAATCTTTGCCTCCTTCTTTGTTCTTCCGTACTTCTTCAATATGCTTCTCCTAGTAAAGCAGAGTTAAGACAGTAAATACGTCTCTGGTTTTGAGAGAAACTGATACAAGATTTGTATTCTGTAATTTAGATTCTGTGAGCCATGTTTTGTTTTATTCCTGATGAGTAACATTAAGCTTTGTGTCCAGCAATCACCCCATCACTTTTAATCCACTTTTAGGAACTGACTCAAAATATGAGTTTGCTTTGAAGAAAGCAGAGCCTCTATCACCAAGTCTAGTTTGCAACAGGAACTGCTAATCCATATAGACACACATCTCAGTCTACTGGGCGGAATATATTTACCCAACAGTTTTGGTATCAGTAGAAAAGGGGGGCATGGCAGAAGTCCTAGCCCATTCCTCCTCCCTGCCGCAACGCTTAAAAGGTTTACCTGGAAGTTTAGGGGAGCTAACCCCCTTTAAAATCAAGAGGCTGCAGGAGGTATCAATTTCCACAAAGCCCCTGCTGCTATCTTCCTACAGCAGGAAACAGCCAACATATCCTGCTTTTCCTATAGGGACATTTGTTCAAATTTCTTGATTTGGGGGGGGGGGGGGGGGGGGGTTCCTGCTCACTGCATTCTATTCAAGTGTCATCTCAAAATCACAACTTGCACATTGCAGTACTCCCATTACAATGTGCCAAATGTATATGTATTTATTCTTTTGATGTAGTATTCAAGAAAAAGGCTAATCTCGTGTAAATGTGTTGGAATGTTCTCTACCTACACAAAAATTCTAGGATAACAAAATTTTATGGAGACATTTTGTTAGCTGTGAAGAAACTAGAATGCTACTTACTTTCTCTCTCAAGCGCTCCATCTTAGCAGCCAATTGTGCTTCTCTGTTCTCTTTGTTAGCTTCCATTTTGTGAGTCAACTTTTCCTCTGCCATTTTGCTGAAGTTATTATTTTCTTCAATTGCTTTCTGCAGCACCTCCTTCTCATGCTCTCTCTTCTCAGCTAGTTGCTTCAACACCTCAGCTTCATGGGACTGCAATATAGGTAGATTCCATGTTTACTTCAGAGTGGTTTGTAAGTATTTCCAAGTGTTGGCTGTATTACATGTTTTACTGCAGGCATGGGCAAACTCTGGCCCTCCAGGTGTTTTGGACTTCGATTCCCACAATTCCTAAGAGCCAGGCTGTTACAAATTGTGAGAGTTGAAGTCCAAAACATCTGGAGGGCCAAAGTTTGCCCATGCCTGTTTTTACTGAAACCAGTCTACTAGTTAGTTCCAAACAGGACAGGAAGTGTGATCAGGCAAATCCTCAACATTCCTGTTCCCTTTCCAAATGAAGTTTTTAATTTATTTTGTATCAAAAGCATTGCATAAATTAGTATAAAACGGATATAGCAGGACATAGTGGACAAGCATACAGATGCGGAGTTGTCTGTTCTGCTCCACAGTCACACAATCCAAAAGCATTGCTTTTAAACATCCAAATGAAATGAGTACATAAAGATTTTATGGCACAAATCCAGATAGTTCAGACAGAACAAATTGTAGTGATATACACTATACTCGGGAGTATAAAAAATGCTTATTTACCTTACGCCTTTCTTCTGCTGCTTCTAGCTTCCTTTGGATTTCTTCCAGTGATAGATCTTTTTTCTTTGGAGGAGAAAGAGGAAACTCTGGAACAGCTTCTTTTGAAGGTGGGCCAAGTATCAACTCAAATGCCTGCCCAGAAGCACGTTTTTCTAATTCTTTCACCTGCATGTCTACAAGAAAGATGGCCATTAACTATCAGCACTCTTTAAAGAAACTGGGTTGACAAACTGTGCTACTTAAGACCCCGAAAGGGGAAAGAAACAGTTCCAAATGTACATCAGTAATATGGATGTAAGCCAGGGCTAATAGGATTCCAGACATTCACACCAACCTACAACTGATTCACTGTAGAAAGTGATAACCAAAAAGAAAGAAAAAACATTACAGCATATTTTACCTAAGTCTTGTCTCAGCTTTTATATCTAAGTTGTACATAACATCCCATCTTCATTTGGAGCAGTACCAGGTCCTTCCAGGGCTTTTGGACTTCAACTCCCACAATTCTTAACAGCCTCAGGATCTAAGTTTAAGTGGCTGAGGGAGAAAAGGAAGGGTCCTGAGGCTGTTTGGAATGGTAGGAGTCGAAGTCCAAAAACCCTGGAGGGCCCAAACTTGCCCGTCTGGACTACAGGTTTGAACTTTAAACATAAAATAAAAAAACCCATTTGTCAGTAGAGATCTGTCAATCTCTATTGACTTAGCTATCAGAAAACAGGCTACTATATTAGTCAAGTCTACAAGCTTGACCCATTCATTACCTTTAATTACTATACATTCAATGGCTGAACAATATAATGTAATCTTAAAGGGCTTACTCAGTGGATCCTTGGTATCCATTTGGGTTTCATTTCCCCTCCATGGATACTGTAATCCATGGATGCTCTTGTCTTTTAATAGATTACAGTATAGTAAGATGGTTCCCCTTATATAAAATGGCAAAATCACTGATTTTCCAGCCACGGAAGACTGAAACCATGGATAAAGAATCTGTGGATTCAGAGGGTCGACCCCCATCTTAAGGAATAAATCATAAATGAACTTCACTGATATACTCTTGCTGACTCATGAAAAAAAACCAGCATATATATTAGACATACAGTGATTGACCCATAGATTGATCAAAATACTTACCAGACGAAGCCATGGCTAAGTCGGATTTCAGAAGAATGTTCTGCAGCTACTTCAGCAACTGAACACTAAGAAAACAGAAACATTATATAAATAGAAACACTATATATCACTGCTCTATGATTTTGATTAGAATAGTAAATGTTTTTTAAGAGTTCACAGACCCTGACTTTTCCTCTAGCTACTCCTGTCTTTTGTTTTTTTTCAGGGTTAACGCAGCACATGAAGCAATAGCCAATATTGAAGGACAAAAGCATTTTCCTTATGTAAACGTATGATACTCAAGAGCAGATGCATCAGGACTTTGGGGCATTTTGATGTTTTATGACCCATGTTGCTACGATGACACAAAATGGTCTTTTGTTTTATACTGGTTCCAAGCTAAGCATATCTGCTCTTTTCAAACAGCTTCCTCTTTGTCCGCTACTCACATTCCTCAAGCAAAAACAAATACTGGAAATGTATGAGTTGTTTCTAATAAAAACATTTTTTGTCCCAAGTACATGGTATATAGAGCTGGAAATAGTTCTAGCAGAAGCTGCTTGGGCACCTAACCATCTCACAATGGATATTGGGGTTTTTATCCTTTCCTCCTGCTCAGTACAAGCAGCATCTACTAAAAATAAGATGCTGGTGCTCAAACACTGGGAGTATATTCCCAGCCGTGAACACTTAAGCCACTGGGCAGATGTTCTCCATCTGTCCCTTCCTTGTTGTTGATTAAGAAGGAGAAGAGCATGTGCATATGCTATTTGATTCCCTAAAGCCCTCCCTCGGAATAGAGGATGAGCTATTTCATTTCATCAACCCGATCAGAGGCAGGCAAAGCCATTGTTCTTGCTGCCTTCTAGCTTGGGGAGGAGGCTCAAGGTACAAAAGGATGCCCTGGAAGGATGGACAGGTGTTTTGACAGTTGTTAATGCAATATCTAGCAGCCGAAGGACTTAAATGGGACTAAGTTTTAATTGGACTTTACCCTTTAACCAGACAAGTGGCTGGATTGTTTTAATTGATTTATATAACATCACCACTGTTTATTTCCACTTATGAAAGATGTTCTTACATCAATTTAATATGTTGTTTTATTTTTATACTATTTTGCTTTGATTTTTGTTGATTTAAATTTTGTTGTTTATCTTGTTTCTGGTTTGCACCATTATGGTGCTGTAAGCCACTTTGAGTCCCTTCAGGGAGATGAGGGTGGGATATAAATCAAGTTTATTATTATTACATTATATATTATTTTACCTGGGCATTGAAAAAAAGTCAAGGATCTCCAGGAACAAAAACACACACCCACACGTCTAACAGGCTTTGGATTTGCTTTGTTAAGTAGCAAAATCAAATTAAAAGCATTAATATAATTGTATAATTGCTGTTTAGTGGTGTAGGTACAATATAGTAATATATATATTGTGGTATGCTAATAGAATGTATAGAATGTATTATATATACATATAATATTGATAACAATATTATAATGCAATACAAATCTAACAATACAATATAATAATATTGTAATATCAAAATACTAGTATGTTAAATATAATTATTAATGATAATATGATATACTGTTTATTGTATATTTTAAGTTTTAATCATATAATAATATATAAAAATAACAACATTGTAATGTAATAGTGCTGGTTTATTGTATGTAACATTAATGTAATATATTGTAAATTCAATATACTACAACATGATATGGTACAGTATATTATGTAATACTATTAGTATAATGTACTGGTAGTGCATTATATATATTGTGGTATAATAATATAGTACAATATAATAATATAGTAATTTGATATTATATATTACATGTAATATTGCTAATAATATTGCAGTATAGTGGTATAGGTACAATATAGTAATATATAATACTAATATTATGCTATGCTGATACAATATATTATATTGCACTATAGTAATAGTAATATATTAAACATAATTGCTATTGGTAATATACATGTAATAATATATAATGAAATACTGTTTTATTATTGCATATTTGAAGTTGTAATAATAATAATAATAATAATAATAATGAAATAACAATGTAATGTAAGTGCTGGTATAGTGTATGTAATATTAATGTTGTACTATAATATATTGTATATGCTACAACTTACAATATGATACAGTATATTATATAATACTATATATACTAATAGTATAATGTACTATACTGGTAGTGGTGTGATTTTTAACAGTGATTGTAATGTTTTATATTTTTAATGTGCTTTTTATTTTATTTTTTAACTTAATGTATTTTAAGTGTTTGTTGTTCAAAGGCATTGAATAGTTGCCATATCTAAAGCCGCGTAGAGAAAGGCAAGGTACAAAGAGTAAATAAACAAACCGTGCATTATATATATATTGTGATGTACTAATATATATTGCTGTTGTTCAGTCGTCTCAGACTCTTCATGACCTCATGGACCAGCCCACGCCAATATATATAAAACTAATATATATATAAAATATAAAATAATATATATAATATAATAATATATTATATATTACATATATTACTAGTAATAGTGCAGTATAATGTGTTATTTTTTAGGTAGATTTGTTTTTAGGGATGGGTTGGTTATTTTTGTCTTTGTTCAGCTTCTCGCAGCATTGAATGTTTGCCTATCTCTGTTGTCTAACCGCCCCGAGTCCCTTCGAGGAGATAGATAGGGCGGGATATAAATAGGTTTCATTATTATTTTATTATTAAATAAAATTTTAGTGATTGAATGTAAGATTCTCCCTCACCACACTTTGCACAAAATGTCCTTAGACACATTTTATTTTATGGGTTGTGCAATGAAATCCTTCCTCATTCTTGGAGCGTCCTCCTTATAAGTTACACTGTCACATCTCCCAGTTTTAATTTTTTAAAAGTATTTATCCCTGCCTAGTGAAATTCCCTGTTTTTTTAATGTTTGATTTTATATTGTTGCGTTGTATGTTATTTTGATCTTGCATTTTATGTATTTTGCTCGTTTTAACTGTGTTTTGTGTTATATTGTTTGTATTGTATCAATGGGCGTGGTTTCATGTAAGCCGCACCGAGTCCCCCTGGGGGAGATGGAGCGGGGTATAAATTAAGTTATTATTCAGTTCTTGTGGGTTTTTTCGGGCTATATGGCCATGTTCTAGAGGCATTTCTCCTGACGTTTCGCCAGCATCTATGGCAAGCATCCTCAGAGGTGAGGTCACCTCTGAGGATGCTTGCCATAGATGCAGGCGAAACGTCAGGACAAATGCCTCTAGGTCACCTCTGAAGATGCTTGCCATAGATGCAGGCGAAACGTCAGGACAAATTCCTCTAGAACATGGCCATATAGCCCGAAAAAACCCACAAGAACTGAATAACCCACAAGAACTGAGTGATTCCAGCCATGAAAGCCTTCGACAATACATTAAGTTATTATTATTAAATATTAATAAAATACAGTAATAATAAATAAAATACAAATAAAGCCACAAGACAAAGGAACAGCGCTTTGAGACGGAGGCGAACAAAACCGTTTGGGTTGATGGGTGGGATTTAGCAGAAAGAGAACGAGGCGATGGAAAACAGCAACGCCCAGGATTTGTATTTGGGGAGGCAAAGAGCACTCTCCACTCCTCCCTTAGATGAAAAAAACCCCAAAACGACAGCTCTCCCTCCTCCCTTTCTTTGTGTGAAGAGGCGGGGCCTTCACGCGACAAGCCCCACCCTCTCTCCGCGCCAAGCAGCCAATCAGATGTCGTTTTTCCTCGCCAGGCAGCCTATCAGACGAGCAGGAGGGTTTGAAAAAAAAAACTAATGCTGGCCCCGCCCACCGCACGCGCCGCTCTAGAATTCAAACGGCTCGAGAGAGCGCGCGCGCGCGTAGGCAACCAGCCTCGCCCTCAGAGGGAGGGGGCGCGCGCTCCACCACTAACGGTAACATCCGGGCACCTGAGGGAAAGGAAGCCCCCCCCTCCCTCACGCTCTTCGGAGAAAAGGAACGAAGGCGCGCTGAGGAGAGCCTCGCCGCCGGTCTATTGTTCGAGGCGAACAAAGGGGAGGGGCCGGCCCATGGCGAGTCCAAGGAACAATAGCCAGGCCATTTTTGAGGGGTTCCAGGCGGTCCTCTTCGCCTCCCCGCTTAGAGGTGGGACGTCCCAAGGAGGCCTCCCCACTCCTCTCCCCGTCGGACCCACCTGCTCGGCTCCGCTCCTCCTCCGCCTTCCTCTCGCTTCGGCGCCTCGGCACAGACTGCGCTCCCAACCGCCCTGCCCGCGCCACAAAAGCGCCAAACAAAAGGCACGTGACGCGGCCACGCCCCCGGATTGGCTGAAAGGAGCGGCACGTGCCGCGCGGCGGGGGAGGGAGAGGAGAAGGACCCCCTCCTTCTCCTCTCAGAAGAAGGAAAGAAAGGCGACTCAGGGGGAGGAGGGGGCGTGGCCTCCCCTGGCGCGCGCTCTTCTAGGCTTGATGGGGGATGTAGGCCATGGCGGGAGTTGAGGAACCAACCTGGGCACAGCATTTTATCTGAGAACACAAAAATGCTGGACCACTGTCACAACCACCACTCTCACAACTACACAGAGAAGCCATTGAAATCCACAAGCATGTGGACAATGTCAACAGAAAGGAGGAGACCATGAAAATGAACAAAATCTGGCTACCAGTATTAAAAAAAACTCTAAAATTGCAACAGCACAACAACAGAGAGGAAACAACCAGGCACATCTTAACACCTCTCAACAGAACATTTTCCCAGGCTCAGCCAAGCCTTCAAATGCTAATGAAGGTGGTCAGCTGAAACAGTCACACCTAGCTTCAGCAGAGAGCTCTTTGCCCCACCCCAGTCATTCCACAGATATATAAACCCATTTTCCTATTTCCAACAGACCTCACAACCTCTTGCCATAGATGCAGGCGAAACATCAGGGGAAATGCCTCTAGAACATGGCCCTATAGCCCGAAAAAACCTACAAGAACCTAGTAAAAAGAGGTTTATTTATCTGTGGAATGACCAGGGCGGGACAAAGAACTCTTGTCTGTTGGAGCTAGGTGTGAATGTTTCAACTGACCCCCTTGATTAGCATTTGATGGCCTGGCAGTGCCTGGGGCAATCTTTTGTTGAGAGGTGATTAATGTGCCTGATTGCTTCCCCTTTGAAATCCACAAGCATGTGGACAATTTCAACAGAAAGGAGGAAACTCATGAAAATGAACAAAATCTGGCTACCAGTATTAAAAAACTCTAAAATTGCAACAGCACAACAACAGAGAGGAAACAAACAAGGATATCTAATCACCTCTCAACAAAAGTTTGCTCCAGGCACTGTCATAGTCATAGAATCAAAGAGTTGGAAGAGACCTCATGGGCCATCCAGTCCAACCCCCTGCCAAGAAGCAGGAATATTGCATTCAAATCACCCCTGACAGATGGCCATCCAGCCTCTGTTTAAAAGCTTCCAAAGAAGGAGCCTCCACCACACTCCGGGGCAGAGAGTTCCACTGCTGAACAGCTCTTACAGTCAGGAAGTTCTTCCTCATGTTCAGATGGAATCTCATCTCTTGTAGTTTGAAGCCATTGTTCCGCGTCCTAGTCTCCAAGGAAGCAGAAAACAAGCTTGCTCCCTCCTCCCTGTGGCTTCCTGTCAGGCCATTATATGCTAATCAAGGTGATCAGTTGTTGTTATTATTATTATTATTATTATTATTATTATTATTATTATTATTATTTTATTAAACTTTATTTGTACCCCACTAGCATCTCCCGAAGGACTCGATGCGGCTTACAAAGGCCAAGGCCTCAACAACAAAAACAAACAATAACAATAACAATACAATACAAAGCAAAAAATAGAAACATAAGCAATGACAAAAACATTACACTATTACACATTGAAAACAGGCCGGGCCAATGATGGGTACAGGTTAAAAAGTGCTGGATGTGACGGTGGTATGTTGGAATTCTGGGCAAGTGCAATGTGCAGAGAGTCCTAACTCTAATAAAGTGCTTCTGGGACATAGTGCTGGGGGTTATCCTATTCTGGGAAGGCACATCGGAATAGCCAGGTCTTCAAGTTCTTCCTAAAGACTGCCAATGTGGGTGCTAGTCTAATGTCTTTGGGGAGGGTGTTCCAGAGTTGGGGGGCAACCACAGAGAAGGCCCTGAAACATTCACACCTAGCTCCAGCAGACAAGAGTCCTTTGTCTCACCCTGGCCATTCCACAGTTCCAAAAGACCTCACTACCTCTAAGGATGCTTGCCATAGATGCAGGCAAAATGTCAGGAGAGAATGCCTCTAGACCATGGCCATATAGGCCCGAAAAACCCTACAACAACCACTGATTCCGGCCATGAAAACCTTCGATAATACATGGCAGGAGTGTTTTGATGTGGAAGGGGACAATCCCGTTGGAAAGCTCTCCAGATGTCAGCCCGCCTCTCGATTTCAGTGGTGCCAATACCTTTGTCCTGATCCCACTGGGTGCACCTACACTGCAGAATTAATCCCGTTCGATCCCATTTTAACAAAGCTATGGAAGAGTCGTTGTACAAATTACTGAGGATGCCTGCCATAGATGCAGGCGAAACGTCAGGAGAGAATGCTTCTGGAACATGGCCGTACTGCCGGAAAACACATAGCAAGCCATTGATTCCGGCCATGAAAACCTTCGACAGTTGCACAAAGTATTGTCGAAGGCTTTCATGGCCGGAATCAGTGGGTTGTTGTAGGTTTTTCAGGCTATATGGCCATGTTCTAGAGAAGTGGTTCTCAACCTGGGGTCCTCAGATGTTTTTGGCCTACAACGCCCAGAAATCCCAGCCAGTTTACCAGCTGTTAGGATTTCTGGGAATTGAAAGCTAAAAACATCTGGGGACCCCAGGTTGAGAACCACTGTTCTAGAGGCATTTTCTCCTGACGTTTCGCCTGCATCTATGGCAAGCATCCTCAGAGGTTGTGAGGTCTATTGGAACTAGGAAAGTGGGTTTATATATCTGTGGAATGACCAGGGTGGGGCAAAGAACTCTTGTCTGTTGGAGCTAGGTGTGAATGTTTCAACTGACCCCCTTGATTAGCATTTGATGGCCTGGCAGTGCCTGGGGCAATCTTTTGTTGAGTGGTGATTAGATGTGCCTGATTGCTCCCCTTTTGAAATCCACAAGCATGTGGACAATTTCAACAGAAAGGAGGAAACCATGAAAATGAACAAAATCTGGCTACCAGTATTAAAAAAACTCTAAAATTACAACAGCAAAACAACAGAGGGGAAACAACAACAGAGTGTCTGTATATATTCTTACAAACTTGTTCTAACAAATTGTTCAATTGTATATGTGTATTCATGATATGTGTTGTTTGTAGACCCAACCGCCTGACGAAGGCTCTTGTAAGTCAAAACCGGTTGCAGGTTGGAGTCAATTCATGTGACTACTGGAGTCTACTCATATGTAATAAAGAACAGGACATATACTCACACGAAGACTTTGTTTTATACTTCAAGGGAAGAACCGGTTGTTTCTACTTAATGTGAATATGGCAGTCCTGTTTTTTGATATGTGTATTTGTAATATATACATTGAGTTAATTTACTTATTTTCACATTACCACAATCAGTAGATTTTGGTCTCCACGCTTTTAGGAACTAGCCAGTCTGGCCAACAATGAAGAAAGCTGGGCAATGTAGCCTCAAAGTTCCTGGAAATTGCAAAATGCTCCTGAAAGAAGCTGAGAGGCAAGATTAACCAAACAAAATCCTACAAACATGTAAAGCTATTTGTCTGCTGTTTTCACCCACAGAAGAAGCATCTTGCATTTCACAAGTATAATGAATACAAAACCTACATTTGCATTGAGTTCTAAATTTGGATGTGTGTAAAACTTTTTTAAAAAGTATAATCTTGTTCATTTTTAAAGCAATCAAGGATCCTTTGTGTCTTATAAATAAAATAAACGTATTCTAGTGTCAGCTTTTGCAGACATCCTGGAACTGTGAAATAAGCCATCATAAATGTGTGAATTTTTAAAGGTGCCACAGGTTTGGTTTGTGTTGCAGTACAAATGGATTGCGGCCCCTTTGGTTAAGAACAAAATCGCCCCAGGAAGCATTGTGCGGCATCCGATTCACGCGCCCTGCTTCTTTAAATCAGGTTTGAAAAATATTTCAATTAGCTGTCTTTTGAACAAAGAATCCCAGAGAATGCTGAGTAGTAGCTTAAAAAACTACAATTCCCAGGTGAACTTGTGCCTCATTATTTTCTATCAGATGTGAAACACACATTCGGGCGTTTGCAAAAAAAATCCAGTTGGTCTGCTTTGTATTTGCTTTTTAATATAACTGTTCAGCTAGAAGTTCATAAATCATAGCTAATTTAAAGGACTCTTTTCAGGGTTTTTCCACTCATCTTTGTTAAATACCGGCATATGTCTGGGTATTAAACATGCTAATTGTGAACTGCACACGTACGAATCATGTCAGTTTATATACTGTGGATCAAATATACACCTCAGTAACAATGACTGCCACACACAAAAATGTATGCATGATACTTCTTAAGAGGTTTTTTAAAAAAAAGTTAACAGCTTGATTGGTTTGAAGACAATATTTGATTGCAAGCCCATAGATTTCAAACCAATATAAACCATAACCTAGTTAGATTTACTGTTTTTACTGTTTACTGTTATTGCTTTAATGTTTTGATTTGCTTTTGGTTTATGTGTATTGTTATATTGTTGTTGTATTGAGGTCTTGGCCTTTGTAAGCCGCATCGAGTCCTTCAGGAGATGCTAGCGGGGTACAAATAAAGATAATATGCACATATTATCTTTATTTGCATGCACATATTCCATTGACTTTGTATATATTGCCCTGAAAATAATGGCACCTTGGATCTGGTACAGGGAGAAAGGAACATATCACTTAATTAATAGATATGGTTGATTTTGACTTTATCTTGTCAAGTATGTCTAATATTCTTTAGGTTGGATTGTTGCCAGTCTAGGAGTGCATCTACACCAGACTTTGTCAACCTGGGGGTCTGGGCCCGGGGGGGGGGGGGGGGGGGTCCACGAGGGGGGTCAGAGGGGTTGCCAAAGTCCATCAGAAAACACAGTATTTTCTGTTGGTCACGGGGGGTTTGGCCCAATACTATCTTTGGTGGGGTTCAGAATGCTCTTTGATTGTAGGTGAACTATACATCCCTATACAACTCTCATATAGCAAGGTCCATTTCCTCAAACTCCATCAATGTTCTTCCTAACTGTGAGAGCTGTTCGGCAGTGGAACTCTCCCCGGAGTGTGGTGGAGGCTCCTTCTTTGGAGGCTTTTAAACAGAGGCCAGATGGCCATCTGTCGGGGATGCTTTGAATGGGATTTTTCTGCTTCTTGGAGTTGGACTGGATGACCCCTGAGGTCTCTGTTGGAGCATGTAAAAATCAGTTGGTGAGTGTGTTAACTGAAAAATGCAAAGCACAAAGCTGATTGGTTGGGCCATGCCCGAGAGACTAGCTGAGCCTGGGAGTTTTGGCAACAGTTACATGTTTAGGTAAGGTTGTATACTCTCCCCCAAACTATTCAACTTGTATGCAGAACACATCATGCGATGTGCGGGGCTCGAGGAATACAAGGTTGGGGTGAAAATTGCTGGAAGAAACATTAACAACCTTAGATATGCAGATGACACCACTTTGATGGCTGAAAGCGATGAGGAGCTGAGGAGCCTTCTAATCAAGGTGAACGAAGAAAGCACAAAAACTGGGTTGCAGCTAAACATAAAAAAACCCAAGATTATGGCAACAAGAATTATTGACAACTGGGAAATAGAGGAAGAAAACATGGAGGCAGTGACAGACTTTGTATTTCTAGGTGCAAAGATTACTGCAGACGCAGACTGTGGCCAGGAAATCAGGAGATGCTTACTTCTTGGGAGGAGAGCAATGACCAATCTTGATAAAATAGTGAAAAGTAGAGACATCACACTCGCAACAAAGGTCCGCATAGTTATTTTATTTATTGTGTCAGGGGCAACCAGGCCATTGTATTACATTTCTAACAGAACAAAACAAAGAAACAGACAAAACCCACAAAATTTGCAAGCTTGGTAGTTGATTAAATGTCCTTTGACCAGTATCTGGTCACTTGGAGTGCCTCTGGTGTTGCCGCAAGAAGGTCCTCCATGGTGCATGTAGCAGGGCTCAGGTTGCATTGCAGCAGGTGGTCAGTGGTTTGCTCTTCTCCACACTCGCATGTCATGGATCTGCATAGTTAAAGCAATGGTATTCCCCATAGCTACGGATGTGAGAGCTGGACCATAGGGCAGGCTGAGAGAAGGAAGATAGATGCTTTTGAACTGTGCTGTTGGAGGAAAGTGCTGAGAGTGCCTTGGACAGCAAGAAGATCCAACCAGTCCATACTTCAAGAAATAAAGCCCAACTGCTCCTTGGAGGGAAGAATAGTATAGGCCAAGATGAAGTACTTTGGCCACATCATGAGAAGAAAGGAAAGCTTAGAGAAGACAATTATGCTGGGGAAAAGGGAAGAGAAAAGGAAGAGGGGGCGATCAAGGGCAAGGTGGATGGATGGTATCCTTGAAGTGACTGGATTGACCTTGAAAGAGCTGGGGGTGGTGACGGCTGACAGGGAGCTCTGGTGTGGACTGGTCCATGAGGTCATGAAGAGTCGGAAACGACTGAACAAATGGACAACAACAACAACAAACATGTTTAGGTTTTCTGTGCAGGAGCTTGCCAAGACAAGTTTGTATATTTTCTGCTTTTGAGCTGCTGGAAGAAGATCCTTCACATGAACACACAAGGAACATTTGAATCTTTCCCAAAGGACATTGTGTGAGTCAATTATTTATTTATTTATTTATTTACAGCATTTATATTCCGCCCTTCTCACCCCGCAGGGGACTCAGGGCGGATTACAGTGTACACATATATGGCAAACATTCAATGCCAATTTTGACATAGAACGTATACAGACATACACAGAGGCTATTTAACTTTTCTGGCCACCAGGGGAGCTGTCGCTTTCATCGTCCATCTGCGACACTGATGAAGTACTTCCGCATTCCCCGCATGCTTTTTGCTGGAGTCTTTTTTATGGCCTCATAAATTAGTTAATTAGCCTCCCCACACAAGGTGGTACCTAATTTTCCTACTTGACAGATGCAACTGTCTTTCGGGTTGCAAAGGTCGACAACAGGCTACACAATTGGTTGGAAACCCACTCCAACCCGGGCTGGCTTCGAACTCATGACCTTTTGGTCAGAGTGCTCTCAATGCAGCTGACACTCAGCCAGCTACGCCACAATCCCAATGCAACTGTTCACATGACTGTATACATGTTGCTCTGCATAACAAAGGGTAAACACCTTATTCTTTACTGATCACCTGCGTGGCATATCTTTTCTCTAGCAAGACAGTGTGTGGATTGGTAAAGACGTGAACTATGCATGATTTTCATTCCACCACAGTCTCTTCCAACTCTATGATTCTAGGAACAGAATATTTTTTTTACAAAAAGAGAAGAGCTTCAAAAATCACCCAAGCAGAGCTGCACTCCTTAAAGTTTGGGACAGATATAAAGATAGATTATATAGGAGAACTCCCCTCTGGTTTTCTCCTAACGAAGCCCAGCACTTGAGAGACCTGCCCAGAGAAAAATGGCTTACGTATGCCCAACTCCTGAAAAAAGATTCCCATGAAATGAAATTAAAATCCCAGGAAGAACTTAAACAGCTGGACAAATCCATCTCATGGTTTCAATACCAACAAATATTAGAAAATTATAGAATCGATGCCAAAACGGGATTCCAGATACAAGAAATCTTCTGGGATAAAATAATAAAGAACGAGACCAAGTTGATTAAAAGAGCTTATCAACAACTTTTGATATGGGCAACGGAAACAGAACAGGTCAAGCAGAATATGATCCAGTGGTCTAGGGATATAGGAAGACCGATTAATATGTCAGAGTGGGAGGAGGTCTGGCGCCAAAAAATTAAATACACTTACTCAACTGAGATGAAAGAAAACTGGTATAAATCCTTTTATAGATGGTATTATACACCCGACAGAATATCCAAATTTAGCAAAGGGAAAGTCAAAGATACATGCTGGAAATGTGGAAAGCATAAAGGAAACTACATGCATGCATGGTGGAAATGTAGAAAGATAAAAGCTTTCTGGCAAGAGGTCAATAAAGCAATAGAGGTAATACTAGGGGAGAAAATAAAACTTAAACCAGAAGCAATGTTATTGGGAATCAGAGATCCCCTTCAAAACAAAAATTCGGACAAACTGTTTTTTTACTTTACCACAGCTGCCAGATCGGTGCTAGCTAGGGTTTGGAAATCTACAGAAACCCCCACAATGGATCAGTGGCTGTTAAAAGTATGGGACATAATGAATATGGATATACTAACTCATAAAATATCCCAGAATTTACCAAAACCGCCTAAAACTAATTGGATAAACTTCATAGAATTCATAAAAAGATTAAATAACGAAATTGATATCAGTATTGAATAATAAAAAATCTCAAGGGAATAATGTTAGCCAACCGACGTATGACAGAAATCAACTGTCCAGAACATCCTGGAAGTACTTTTAATGTCACTTGGGGTTATATAAGGGTGGTGGGTATCGATAGAGTTAAAGTTCACAAACCGCCCCTCCCCTCCCCCCCCCCCCCCCCCCCCCCCCCCCCCCGGCAGTATAACCCAGGGCTCCATAGCACCACATTGTTGATCTCAACAAAAATCATTGGACTCAAACTCTTCCCTCTTTGCATATCCGACTCCCCTTCCCCCTTTCCCCTCCCCCCTGTCACTCCCCTCTTTTGCTGGGGGGAGGGCGGATGGGGGGAGGGGAGAGGGGGGGGGAAGTAGAGGAAGAAAGAAGGTAAAAAAAATAGAGGTAGTACATGATACGTACTAAGAAGACAGATAACCTACATAAGAAAGGGGAAGAGGAAAACTACAATAATACTCGAGAAAGCAATGAAAACGAAGAAAAGTTAGTTTTTGATAGGGGGGGAGAAATAGAGAGGGGATGATCAAGAGTAGGAGAGGTATATGTACTTGTTATCATGATGTCTTGTCCGAAAGCTTGTTACGATATTCGTTATCCTGTCTGTCTCGTCTTACGTCTGCACATGTAGTCTGTTATATGTTTAATATTAATGTAAAACCAATAAAAACTTATATAAAAAAAAGAATATTTTTTTTACATTTTGTTACATAGAGTTAATGTTTACATCCTGCCAGTGATATTCAGGGCAGACTTGACCCACTTAGGAGTGGCTACAGCTTCCCTAGTATTATCTTGGGCTCTTTGCTACTTTGCAATATATGTTCCCACGCCACAAACTCTTTGGCTTGATAGCAGTCACAGCTGACTGATGGGTTTTTGAACGCTGTGTTGCACTCGGGACAAATGTCTCATTTATCCAGTCGTTGGGCTGGAGCCGCAAGAGGCAGAAGCCAAACACTTGGACCAAAGTCAATATCACCCTGTACTACGCTGTGGTGTTTTAACAGGGCTGTAGATCACGCCTCTTGTAAGTGGTTGCCTTTTAAACGATGTTTGGATTGAATTATCTCGATGCACAGTGGCAATTTTGCCCTCTTTCTCTCTCAATCCATCTCCTTCCAACTCAAATGTCACATATCTTTCTTCCTATCTATGCATCAATCTACATACCTAAATCATTTGTTTTTGCACGGCTAATGGATTGCTTTTCTGCTCTTTTCATTTAAATTACGGCAGAAATCGATATACATGCCAAGGACAAATGACCTTCTAGGAGCAGCATCAAAATGGGCCCATCAGAAAGCTAAGTCCGCATTCTTTTGCCTTTTTCGCATCATCCATAGCTGAGCTTTCGGAAAAAGATCCCGCTATCTGGTTTCAAAAAAAAAAAAAAAAAAAGCAGAGATTTTGACACATGCAGTCCTCTATTAGAGAAGGTTAATATTGTGACAAGCAACAATAGAAGCTTCAAAACACATATTACTTTAAAACTGGGTTTTGGTGGATCCCCCCCCCCCATTGGATGTCTGTTTCCATGGAAACAACATCCAGCAGCCAAACACTGTAAGGTCTTTTTTTCTTCTTCTTCTTCTCTCCTCTCGGACTGAATAATCCGTAGTAGCCATTATTCGGGCAGCTGTTTACAACCAAATGGACCGTCGCGGTTCAACAATCATTCAACCCCTTTGTGATTCCTTCTGTGCAGGAAATCATCCAAATTATTTTTGGAGAAATCTTTGGGTTTCTCTGACATGTTGCCATGCTGGTGGTTTCTATCAGCCGCACATGTCCAAAATATCTCCTATGTGGACAATATATAAATAAATATTGCTTCAACTGCAGTTTTCTTCATCCTTTGCTGCTGATTTTGCTTGCTGGGGTTGGTGGAAAGCCACAAGTTGTCCAGCCTGTTGCCAACATTTTGCTAACATATGGAATATGAGAGTTCTCTGTTTCGTTAGCCAGACTCTTAGAGCGAGGCATTTGCCTCACAAAGCAGATTTGGGTGGCATAAAACGTATTTATTTGTTTACCGTATTTATATTCCACCCTTCTCACCCCAAAGGGGACTCCGAGTATTGGAAATTCCATAACCTATTGTAGTAGTGTTGTTGTTCATTTGCTCAGTCGTCTCTGACTCTTCGTGACCTCATGGACCAGCCCACGCCAGAGCTCCCTGTCGGCCGTCACCACCCCCAGCTCCTTCAAGGTCAGTCCAGTCACTTCAAGGATGCCATCCATCCATCTTGCCCTTGGTCAACCCCTCTTCCTTTTGCCTTCCACTTTCCCCAGCACCATTGTCTTCTCTAGGCTTTGCTGTCTCCTCATGATGTGGCCAAAGTACTTCAACTTTGTCTCTAGTATCCTTCCCTCCAATGAGCAGTCGGGCTTTATTTCCTGGAGTATGGACTGGTTGGATCTTCTCGCAGTCCAAGGCACTCTCAGAACTTTCCTCCAACACCACAGCTCAAAAGCATCTATCTTCCTTCGCTCAGCCTTCCCTAAGGTCCAGCTCTCACATCCGTAGGTTACTACAGGGAATACCATGGCTTTGACTATGCGGATCTTTGTTCCAAGTGTGATGTCTCTACTCTTTACTATTTTATGGTAAAATAGTACCATAAATCATGGTTGTATGCTCCCTGCGCTCCGCTCCTGTTAAAATCATGGCTGCCGAGCGTTGGACTAGTTGGAGCTTCCGAGCTGTCTTCAAAGGCAACCCCACGTAGAGAGCGTTGCAGTAGTCTAAACGGGATGTAACCAGAGCGTGGACTACCGTGGCCAAGTCAGACTTCCCAAGGTACGGGCGCAGCTGGCGCACAAGCTTTAGCTGTGCAAATGCTCCCCTGGTCACCGCCGAAACCTGGGGTTCCAGGCTCAGCGATGAGTCCAGGGTCACACCCAAGCTGCGAACCTGCATCTTCAGGGGGAGTGCGGCCCCATCCAACACAGGCTGTAACCCTATGCCCTGTTCGGCCTTGCGACTGACCAGGAGTACCTCTGTCTTGTCTGGATTCAATTTCAATTTGTTCTCCCCCATCCAGACCGTCACAGCGGCCAAGCACCGGTTCAGGACCTCGACAGCCTCCTTAGTAGCAGGTGGAAAGGAGTGACAGAGTTGGACATCATCCGCGTACAGATGACATCGCACTCCGAAACTCCGGATGATCTCACCCAGCGGCTTCATGTAGATGTTAAACAACATGGGAGACAAGATTTACACCCCCTTAAAATGTCTTGGGTAAAATATTCTGCAGACAAAACAAAGTAGTCTTCTTTAAAAATAACATCTCAGGTTTACTAACAAACTTCTTGTATATATTCAGTATACTAGTCCATAGTCCAATAAATTTAAGCATATAGATATAGTCCAAACTGGATAACTGTACTCACTGAAGTCTGAAAGGAGGCAACTGCATCCACGTCCATTGAGGTCTAAAAGCATACAGTATAACAAAAATGGAGTCCTGTGTCTGAAGCCCCTCCCACACCAAAGAGGTGCAGTCAAACTGGCAAGCCAAAATGTACATACAATATAGGTTAAAAATTATACACATTTACAAACAGTTAGTGGGGTCTTGGAAGGTTGCGATTTCCAACACAGAGCGGATCACAGAACATACAGGGCAAACATTCAATACTGTTATACACTGATAAGACAGACAACTGTACATGTTGTTGTTGTTCATTCATTCAGTCGTCTCCGACTCTTCGTGACCTCATGGACCAGCCTACGCCAGAGCTCCCTGTCGGCCGTTACCACCCCCAGCTCCCTCAAGGTCAGTCCAGTCACTTCAAGGATGCCATCCATCCATCTTGCCCTTGGTCGGCCCTTTTCCCTTTTCCTTCCTTTCCCCCCAGCATAATTGTCTTCTCTAGGCTTTCCTGTCTTCTCATGATGTGGCCAAAGTACTTCAACTTTGTCTCTAGTATCTTTCCCTCCAGTGAGCAGTCGGGCTTTATTTCCTGGAGGATGGACAGGTTGGATCTTCTCGCAGTCCAAGGCACTCTCAAAACTTTCCTCCAACACCACAGCTCAAAAGCATCGATCTTCCTTCGCTCAGCCTTCCCTAAGGTCCAGCTCTCACATCCGTAGGTTACTACAGGGAATACCATGGCTTTGACAAGGCGGATCTTTGTTGCCAGTCTGATGTCTCTACTCTTCACTATTTTATCGAGACTGGACATTGCTCTCCTCCCAAGAAGTAAGCGTCTTCTGATTTCCTGGCTACAGTCTGCATCTGCAGTAATCACCTAGAAATACAAAGTCTGTCAGTGCCTCCATGTTTTCTCCCTCTATTTCCCAGTTATCAATCATTGTTGTTGCCATAATCTTGGGGGTTTTTTATGTTTAGCTGCAACCCAGCTTTTGCGCTTTCTTCTTTCACCTTGATTAGAAGGCTCCTCAGCTCCTCCTCGCTTTCGGCCATCAGAGTGGTGTCATCTGCATATCTGAGGTTGTTAATGTTTCTTCCAGCAATTTTCACCCCAGCTTTGCCTTCATCCAGCCCCGCACATCGCATGATGTGTTCTGCATACAAGTTAAAAAGGTTGGGTGAGAGTATGCAGCCTTGCCGTACGCCTTTCCCAATCTTGAATCAGTCTGTTGTTCCGTGGTCAGTTCTGACTGTTGCTACTTGGTCCTTGTACAGATTCCTCAGGAGAGAGACAAGGTGGCTTTGGTACCCATACCACCAAGAACTTGCCACAATTTATTATGATCCACACAGTCAAAGGCTTTAGAATAGTCAATGAAGCAAAATAGATGTTTTTCTGAAACTCCCTGCCTTTCTCCATTATCCAGCGGATATTGGCAATCTGGTCTCTCGTTCCTCTGCTTTTTCTAAACCCAGCTTGAACATCTGGCAACTCTGTGTATGTATGTGTGTGTGTGTGTGTGTGTGTGTGTGTAAAGTTTTTCCCCTGACATGTAGTCTGTGGTGTGGTGCTCATCTCCATGTCTAAGCCGGAGCCAGCGTAGTCCATAGACACCTCCAAGGTCATGTGGCCAGCATGACTGCATGGAGCGCTATTACCTTCCTTCCAGAGATAAAGGTATATATATAATGATGCTCCATGCAGTCATGCTGGCCACATGACCTTGGAGGTGTCTATGGACTACGCCGGCTCTTCGGCTTAGAAATGGAGATGAGCACCACACCCCAGACTACATGTCAGGGGAAAAACTTTACACACACACACACACACACACACACACACACACACATACACATATACTAGCAGTCCCCTGCTACGCGTTGCTGTGGCCCAGTCTGTTGATCTGGAAAATAAAATAATGAGAAAGTGTTGGTTTCTAATATATGTAATTTCTTGATGCTTGTGGGTAAACAGTATTTCTTGTTGTTTCTTTGTCAGTGTTGATGTGGTGATGGTCTGGTTTGCCTACTCTGGAACATGCAACGTATCATTGTCCTTCTTTAGGGGCCCCTTTCAAATATTTGATACTGCATCTGTCATATATGTATATATGTGTATGTGTGAATGGCTGGATGGCCCTTTGTCAGGAGGGCTTTGATTATGTTTTCTTGCCCTAGAGAAGGGAGTTGGACTGGATGGCCTTCAGGCAGCATTTCTCAACCTGGGAAGTCAAGACTCCGTGGGGGGGGTTACCAGGGGGGTGTCAGAAGGGTCACCAAAGACCATCAGAAAACACATACTTTTCTGTTGGTCATGGGGGTTCTGAGTGGGATGTTTGGCCCAATTCCATCGTTGGTGGGGTTTGGAATGCTCTTAGATTGTAGGTGAACTATACATCCTAGTAACGACAACTCCCAAATGTCAAGGTCTATTTCCCCCAAACTCCATCTGTGTTCACATTTGGGCATATTGAGTATTCCTGTCAAGTTTGGTCTAGATCCATCATTGTTTGAGCCCACAGTTGTAGTTCAATTTTGGAATTGTCAATGTCCACCAAACCCTTTCAGTATTTTCTGTTGGTTATGGGAGTCCTGTGTGCCAAATTTGATTCAATTCCATTGTTGGTGGAGTTCAGCATGCTCTTTGATTAAAGGTGAACTATAAATGCCAGAAACTACAACTCCCAAATAACAAAATCATCATTTTTTGAGTGATGGTCACTCCTTGTGTAGTGAGACATTTTGTTGCCAAATTTGGTGTGATTTCGTTTATTGGTTGTTTTTAATGTACTCATTATGCACAGAGCATTTATAGATATATAGATATATATATATATAGAGAGAGGCTTTCCCATTTTTGGCATCTTGGAGGCTGTGCTTGGTTCCGGCCACTGGGAGGTGCTGTTGCTCCATTTTTGCTGCCGAAGAGCTTTGTTCGTAAACTTCGTACGCTGAACAGACTGCGTTCTGGTACCACGAGATGCAGAGCAAATCTTAAGAAATGGGGCTTCAAAGTGGAGTCCATGACATGCAAGTGTGGAGAAGAGCAAACCACAGACCACCTACTGCAATGCAACCTGAGCCCTGCCACATGCACAATGGAGGACCTTCTGACAGCAACACCAGAGGCACTCCAAGTGGTCAGCTTCTGGTAAAAGGAAATTTTGCATCATACCAAGTTTTTAACTTTGTGTTTTTTAAAATATATTATAACTGTACTCTTGGTTCACTGCTGCTATGGCAAATAAATAAATAAATAAATAAATAAATAAATATAGTACTCATAAATAAAATCCCTGGTTAGTACCTGGATGGAAGCCCACCAATGAATACCAGGTGCTGGAAGCTGTATTTCCAAGAAAAGAAGAATTGCAGAATTCCCTTTGTATTCCTTGACTCAGAAAACCCTAGGAAATTCATGGGGTTCCCATAAGTTGACAGGTGATTTAAAGGCACACAGCAGTTGGTTTTTATTCTGTTTGATATCTGGCATCCCCACTGGTATTTCTTTTATGGTTTTTAACTTTTATTGTTAACCACCCAGAGGACATTTTTAATTGAGTGGTATACAAAGGATGTAAATAAACACGTCAATAACAGGCAAATTCATTTCTGCGATCAATAGCAAGCTACATCATTACACAGCTCCTAGAGAAGCAATGCAATTTTGGCACAGATGGACTTTTCTTTTAGATAAGGAAAAAATAACCAGCGCTAACTAATGCATGAGCGAGGCCACAATGTGCATGTGTGAATGTGTGTGAAGGGAGAGGGAAAATGTGTGAAGCAGCATATTACGAGTTGTTGCTGCTTCAGCATACAAACCGAATTATTAGGTGTAGTCCTTATAGAGCGCAGACAAAGTGGTAAATTGGGTTGTTGTAGATTTTTCGGGCTATATGGCCATGATCTAGAAACATTCTCTCCTGACATTTCACCTGCATCTATGGCAGGCATCCTCAGAGGTTGTGAGGTCAGGAGAGAATGCTTCTAGAACATGACCATATAGCCCAAAAAAACCTACAACAACTCAGTGATTCCAGCCATGAAAGCCTTTGACAATAAAGTGGTAAATGTCTTTCTGGTCCTGCACAAATCCAGGCTGTATGTGTGGGTGGATCGTATGACAGAATGCTCTCCCGTATAACAAAAAACAAAACCCTATATATATAGAAAATTGGCTCAGTATTTACATGTCATACACGCAGAGACAGGAGAAACGTTGCCAAGAAAGAGAGAATGTAAACAATCAGACAAAGAAGCCCAAATCCCGTTAGTGATACTATACACCAGTGTTTCTCAACCTTATTAATGGCACGAACCCTTAATACAGTTCCTCATGTTGTGATGACCCCCAACCATAACATTATTTTCATTGCTACTTCATAACCGTAATGTTTCTACTGTTATGAATCGTAATGTAAATATCTGATATGCAGGATGTATTTTTATGCACTGGACCAAATTTGGCACAAATACCCGATACGCCCAAATTTGAATACTGGTGGGGTTGGGGGGGGGGGGAGGATTGATTTTGTCATTTGGGAGTTGTAGTTGATGGGATTTATTGTCCTCCTACCATCGAAGAGCATTCTGAACTCCACCAATGATGGAATTGAACCAGACTTGGCACACAGAATTCCTATAATCAACAGAAAATACTGGGTTTGGCAGGCATTGACCTTGAGTTTTGGAGTTGTAATTCACCTACATCCAGAGAGCACTATGGACTCAAACAATGATGGATCTGGACCACCTAGTTCACCTACAATCAAAATGCATTCTGTACTCCAGTAACGATGGAATTGAAACAAACTTGGCACACAGCACTCCCATGACCAACAGAAAATACTGGAAGGGCTTGGTGGGCACTGACCTTGAGTTGTAGTCCACCTACATCCTGAGGTCACTGTGGACTCAAACAATGATGGATCTGGACCAAACTTGGCACGGATACTCATTTTGCCCAAATGTGAACACTGGTAAAGTTTGGGGAAATAGAATTTCACATTTGGGAGTTGTAGTTACTGGGATTTATAGTTCACCTACAATCAAAAAGCATTCAGAACCCCACCAATGATAGAATTGGGCCAAACCTCTCACACAGAACCCCCATGACCAACAGAAGATACTATGTTTTCTGATGGGCTTTGGTGACCCCTCTGACACCCCCTTGTGACCCCCCCCCGGGGTCCCGACCCCTGGGTTGAGAAATGCTGCTATACACGCTTACGTGAATCTGTAATTGGTTAAGCGAACGAACCCAAACGGTGCTCACCAATGCTTCCTCTTCATCCTGGAACAAAGTGACAAGTGAAGTGCCATAAGCAGGGTTTCATCCTGGGCCAGGTCCTGTTCAACACCTTTATTAATGACTTAGATGAATGGTTAGAAGGCATGATCATCAAGTTTGCAGACAGGACTAAATTGGGAGGGAGAGGCAATACCCCAGAAGACAGGAGCAGAACTCAAAACGATCTGAACAGATTAGAGAGACGATTGGTCAAAATTAACTGCATGAAGTTCAACAGAGACAAATGCAAGATACTCCACTTAGACAGAAAAAAATGAAATGCAAAGATACAGAATGGGGGACGATGCCTAGCTCAAGAGCAGTACGTGTGGAAAAGATCTTGGAGTCCACGTGGGGAAGAAGGTGAACATGAGCCAACAATGTCATGCGGTAGCTTAAAAAGCCAATGGGATTTTGGCCTGCATAAATAGGAGTATAGTGTCTAAATGCAGTGAAGTCATTTCATTCTATTCTTTCTTGGTCAGACCACACCTGGAATCACACTGTGTCCAATTCTGGGCACCGCAATTGAAGGGAAATGTTGACAAGCTGGAATGTGTCCAGAGGAGGGCGACTAAAATGAAAGCCTATGGGATTTTGGCCTGCATCAATAGGAGCATAGTGTCTAGATCTAGGGAAGTAATGCTACCCCTCTATTCTGCTTTGGTTAGACCACACCTGGAATATTGTGTCCAATTCTGGGCACCACAATTCAAGAGAGATATTGACAAGCTAGGAGGGCGACTAAAATGATCAAGAGTCTGGAGAACAAGCCCTATGAGGAGTGGCTTAAAGAGCTGGCATGTTTAGCCTGAAGAAGAGAAGGCTGAGAGGAGATATGATAGCCATGTATAAATATGTGAGAGGAAGTCACAGGGCGGAGGGAGCAAGCTTGTTTTCTGCTTCCCTGGAGACTAGGACGCGGAACAATGGCTTCAAACTACAAGAAAGGAGATCCATCTGAACACGAGGAAGAACTTCCTGACTGTGAGAGCCGTTCAGCAGTGGAACTCTCTGCCCCGGAGTGTGGTGGAGGCTCCTTCTTTGGAGGCTTTTAAACAGAGGCTGGATGGCCATCTGTCAGGGGTGATTTGAATGCAATATTCCTGCTTCTGTCAGGGGGTTGGACTGGATGGCCCATGAGGTCTCTTCCAACTCTTTGATTCTATGATTCTGTTGGTCATGGGAGCTCTGTATGCCAAGTTTGGTTCAATTCCATTGTTGGTGGAGTTCAGAATGCTCTTTGATTGTAGGTGAACAATAAATCCCAGCAACTACAATCCCCCCCAACCCCACCAGTATTCAATTTTGGACGTGTCGGGTATTTGTGCCAGATTTGGCCCCGTGAATAAAAATACATCCTGCATATCAGACATTTACCTGACAATTCATAACAGTAGCAGAATTACAGTTATGAAGTAGTAACGAAAATAATTTTATGGTTGGGGGTCAGCACAACGTGAGGAACTGTATTAAGGGGTCACGGCATCAGGAAGGTTGAGAACCACTGAGATACTCCATCACACTGCCTGCCATCTCAGATTGCTTCTTTGCCTTGTCTCAGCAGTGACTCGAAGAAACCACACAGCTTTTAGGGCAGCTGTTCTGGGACATGGCTGAAAGTCCCTGAAGAAACAAGCTTATATAATCACAGTTTCTTCCCAAAGTCGGAGAACGTAGAGGACCACACCTCACATCTCTGCAGTATACGGTGTGCTTATATAACTATCCAGGATGCTTATTTTATGGGGTGCAGGGAGGTGGACTTCGCCTGCTGCCTTTTCCAGGTCACTCGCAGTTTGTGCCAGTGTCATTTCCACAGCGTTTCATGAAATCTTTAGACCGAGCATTGAAAACAACTGTTCCGAATCCCAAAATAACCCACCTGCTCCTTGTGCATCAGGCTATTGCTCTCTACTAAACATACAGCTCTTATTGAGGGTGTGGGGTGGGTTGTTCCCCCCAAGAACTTCATCATCGCCGACATGAAATGCACTAATTAGATTTCCAAAGTGTCAGAAAGAACTCCCTCACCTTGGATCTAGAACGGAAGCCTAGTGATTGCTTGACAGCTCATAGCATAACGGTGCAATGCAGGAGAGCCATGAAATATTAAACAGACAGAAAAAAAAAAGAAATGTTCTAACGAGGCATTTTGCTTTGACTCTTTGAAATCGAACTAGAATAGACCAAAGAGGTTGGGCGGAAACACTAATTATTCCCCAGTCTCTAATTAATCTTTGAGATACGCAAAAGTTGAGACGTAACAGACTAAGCAAAACCCTTTGGCTTATTAATATCTCATAGCCATTAGATGGTTAAGCATGTATTGACGACAGAAGCCATGCGATTTCACTGAAAGCAATCCTTGCATGGAATCCCTCAGAAGCAACGTGCTGTTTGGAAGGAAGATCATTTGCAATATTGATCGGAGGTAGTGGGAATCAGCTACTGAACCTATTGCTTGATCCAGAAGAAAAATCTATACTGTTTATGATTAGCAAAACACACACATGGTGGTGAGTTCAATCTTGCAAATATTTCACTGCACCAAACACTCTGTTTGTCTTGATTTAATAGTCCTAATTGTTGGAGTTGAGCCTGTGATTGTGGTTCAGGATCAGGGTGTTTTGGATATGGGGAATGAAGTTAATGTGGTTCAAGATGAGTTTCAAGATGGCAATGGTTTAGTCAGAGATACTGATGCAGAGAATGACCAGGAGATCTCTGTAGTTTTCCATGAGAATGTGCCTGGGGTGTGTGGGGATGCACCTGCAGAAATTAATGAGCAAATAGACGACAAGCTAAGAGAGCAAATAGATAACAGTTGGGTGCCACAATCACAGTTGGGTGCCATCTCTACGCAGATGACGCACAACTCTACTACTCTTTTCCACCTAATTCCAAGGAGGCCTCTCGGGTGCTAGACGAGTGCCTGGCCGCTGTGTCCATCTGGATGAGGACGAACAAGCTGAAGATCAATCCCGACAAGACAGAGGTCCTCCTGGTCGATCGCAAACCAGACCGGGGTATAGGGTGGCAACCTGTGTTGGACGGGGTTACACTCCCCCTGAAGCCACAGGTCCGCAGCTTGGGAGTCCTCCTGGACTCATCGCTCACGCTTGAGGCTCAGGCGTCGGCGGTGGCCGGGAGGGCTTTTGCACAACTGAGACTTGTGCGCCAGCTGCGCCCGTACCTCGCTAAGGCTGATCTGGCCGGGGTGGTCCATGCCTTAGTCACCTCTAGACTGGATTACTGCAATGCGCTCTACGTGGGGCTGCCCTTGAAAATGGCTCGGAAATTCCAATTGGTCCAACGGGCGGCAGGTTGTTAACTGGTGCCCCTTACAGAGAGAGGTCAACCCTTCTGTTTAAGGAGCTCCACTGGCTGCCGTTTATTTTCCGAGCCCAATTTAAGGTGCAGGTGCTTACCTACAAAGCCCTGAACGGTTTGGGACCACCCTACCTGCGTGACCGCATCACAGTCTACGAACCCACACGTTCACTCCGGTCATCAGGAGAGGCCCTGCTCGTGATCCCGCCCACGAGTTTGTTGGGGATGCGGGACAGGGCCTTCTCTGTGGTGGCCCCCCGCCTCTGGAATGCCCTCCCGAAAGATCTCAGACAGGCCCCTACTTTGGCGGTTTTCAGAAAGAACCTGAAAACCTGGCTGTTCCAACGTGCCTTCTCAGATTAGGAACCCCACTACTAAAGCCCAGAAGCACCTTAGTAGAGTCAAGATCACCCTCACTGCACACTGCACTTATATTTTAATCCCATATCCCTCCGACACTTCAGCACTTTTTAATCCTGTACCCTACTCCGGCCGGCTCAGTTTTTAATAATGTCCTGTTGTATTGCTATTGCTATTGTTTTCTTCTTTATTTGCTATGTACTGTATTGTTGTTATTGTGTTGGGCTCCGGCCTGTTGTAAGCCGCATCGAATCCCTTGGGAGATGCTAGCGGGGTACAAATAAAGTTATAATATAATAATAATATAATAATAATAATAACGAGCCAAGAGATAGACGAGAAGAGTTCAATCAAAACAGGAAGGTGTGCAAAGGCTTAGGCCAGTGGTTCTCAACCTGGGGTCCCCAGATGTTTTTGGCCTCCAACTCCCAGAAATCCTACCAGCTGGTAAACTGGCTAGGATTTCTGGGAGTTGTAGGCCAAAAACATCTGGGAACCCCAGGTTGAGAACCACTGGCTTAGGCGATCTGCCAGGCTTCAGCAGAAAACAATAACAAAGCCTCAACTAAAGAGAAACCAATTTCTGATCGCTAGTGACCTAGGTAACGAGGGGATAAAAGCCTGAAGTTTGGGATGTGTAGTCAGATGAAGCATCGTTTAGAATCACAGCAAGTTCTCGTCCTTGTTTTATGGAAACCTTGCTTTGAAGATATTTTTGTTCATGGTTTTGGACTCCTATATTTCATGATTGCTTACCCACGCCTTGGATCAATGTATTCCTGATTTTTGGATTGTATTGGAGATGTGTGGACTTTGCTTTTATGGATGTTGCTGAACTCTAACTTGGACTAATTTGTGTGTTAAGTACAGCGATGATTCCCAGCCTTGGAGTGCAACAGTGTACAACATGGCAAAATGGCAAAAATTCAATGCCGAAAATACAAATAAAAATAATACATAACATCACTAAATAAATGACATGTAAATATGAATTAAAATCTTTAAAAACTATACAAAGAAACACCATAACATGAACATAAAACTTATTAGACATTGCACTATTTACAGTGCCAGTTCCTGAGAATATCCTCAAACAACAAACGATCCCTGGATACATTCTTTACTGGTCATATAGACCACAGAGATTGGATCTACACTGTCATATAATGCTGTTTCAGAATGCAGATTGTACACATTCAACTCGATAATATGGCAGTTCAATCTGCATTATATAAGTCTACACCAGCGTTTCTCAACCTGGGGGTCGGGACCCCTGGGGGAGGGTCACGAGGAGAGTGTCAGAGGGGTCACCAAAGACCATCAAAAACACAGTATTTTCTGTTGGTCGTGGGGTTCTGTGTGGGAAGTTTGGCCCAATTTTATCATTGGTGGGGTTCAAGGGGCTCTTTGATTGCAGGTGAACTATAAATCTCAGCAACTCCAACTCCCAAATGCCAAGGTCTATTTTCCCCAAACTCCACCAGTGTTCACATTTGGGCATATTGAGTATTTGTGCCAAGTTTGGTCCAGATCCATCATTGTTTGAGTCCACAGTGCTCCCTGGATGTAGGTGAACTACAGCTCCAAAACGCAATGTCAATGCCCACCAAACCCTCCCAGTTTTTTCTGTTATGGGAGTTCTGTGTGCCAAGACTGGTTCACTTCCATCGTTGGTGGAGTTCAGAATGCTAATTGATTGTAGGTTAACTATAAATCCCAGCAAGTACAATTCCCAAATGACAAAATCAATCCCCCCAACCCCACCAGTATTCAAATTTGGGAGTATTAGGTATTTGTGCCAGACTTGGTCCAGTGATTGAAAAAACATCCTGAATATGAGATACTGACATTATGATTCATAACAGTAGCAAAATTACAGTTATGAAGGAGCAATGAAAATATTGTTATGGTTGTGGATCACCACGACATGAGGAACTGTATTAGGGGTCATTGCATTAGGAAGGTGGAGAATCACTGGTCTACAATGACCATTATAATCCAGTTCAAACTGCATTATATGGCAGTGTAGATGAGACCATACACACTTTGTCTGCCAAAGAGCTCGATTTTAAAGCTCTATAAAACATTGATTATTGAAGTAGACTTCATCTATCTCAGAAAGTGCTGTGAGTAGGTTGGACTGAAAGCAGCGCTGAGACTTGATAAGTCATTTGGTCAAAAATTATTGTTTGCTTTCTGTTTGCTTTCCTAATCCGTTTCAGGGCTCATCCCAGTGCCGTTGTCCCACCTGAGGAGATACAGAAAGGCTGATATTTCATTCCCACCCAACAATTATACTTCAAAGGCGGCTACTGCTGTGCCTGACCACCTATTTTGCAAACGTCAAGTAAACAGATGTTACAAAAACACTGTGACTCTCTACCGCTCCTTTTTCTTACAGGAGAACTGACCTTCTTGCAGCAGCTCCTGAATCTCCAAAAGGGTAGCCGTTGTGTTGCAGGTTGAACAAGGAAGCATCTCATGGGATCCTTAAAATGAATATTTTATTATAGCACAAATATTTGCGGACTGTATCCTGCTCCCTTCGATGCATGGAATGTAATCTGTTCATCTCTTTTACATATTACTAGCTGTCCCCTGCCACGCGTTGCTGTGGCCCAGTCTGTTGATCTGGAAAATAAAGGGAATGAGAAAGTGTTGGTTTCTAATATATGTAATTTCTTTATGCTTGTGGGTAAACAATATTTCTTGTTGTTTCTTTCTCAATGTTGATGTGGAGATTGTCTGGTTTGCCTACTCTGGAACATGGAACATATTATTGTCCTTCTTTAAGGGTCCCTTTCAAATCTATAATACTGTATCTATCTATCCAGGCATGTAGCCGGGGGGGGGGGGGGGTTGGGGGGCTTCAGCCCCCCCCAATTCTCATGGTGGTTCGCGAAAAAGCCTTACTGGTGCATTACTTAAACTGTTATGTTTATTCATATCATGATCTGATCACCATACTCAATATATCCCATATGCATGGGGGTATTGGGGTAATGATACAAAAGGTTTGCTAGGCTAGACCCTCTTTCACTCAGACTCAGCCCCCCCCGAAACTCAGCCCCCCCGAACCCCCCCTGAAAAAAATTCACCCCCCCCCCGAAACGAAATCCTGGCTACGGGCCTCTATCTATCTATCTATCTATCTATCTATCTATCTATCTATCTATCTATCTATCTATCTATCTATGGCTGAATGGCTCTTTGTCGGGAGGACTTTGTTTACGTTTTCTTGCCCTGATGAAGAGAGTTGGATTGGATAGCCTTAAGTAATTTCTGTTGGTCATGGGGGTTCTGTGTGGGAAGTTTGCCCTGATTCTGTCGTTCGTGGGGTTCAGAATGCCCTTTGATTGTAGGTGAACTGTGAATCCCAGTGACTACAACTCCCAAATGTCAAGGTCTATTTTCCCCAAACTCCATCTGTGTTCATATTTGGCCATATTGAGTGCTTGTGCCAAGTTTGGTCCAGATCCATCATTGTTTGAGTCCACAGTGCTCTCTGGATGTAGGTGAACTACAACTCCCAAACTCAAGGTCAATGCCCACCAAACCCTTCCAGTATTTTCTGTTGGTCATGGGAGTTCTGTGTGCCAAGTTTGGTTCAATTCCATTGTTGATGGAGTTGAACTATAAATCCCAGGAACTACAACTCCCAAATGACAAAATTGTTTTTTTTTTTTTTTGAGTGATGGTCACTCCTTGTGTTGTGAAACATTTTGACAACAAAGCACACCAAGAGGATGCAGCTTTCTGGGTTTTATTTTGTTTAAGATTCCTCTGATTGTTCTACTTCCCTTTTTTATACTATTTATTTATTCTATTCTTATACGAGATGCTCAAATGGTGATAGCTAAATGAGTTCAAACCTTTAGGACTAGGTGAACTGCAATCCAGATCACCAAAGGAACTTGCTGACATGATATTTCAGGCATGGGCAAACTTTGGCTCTCCAGATATTTTGAACGTCAACTCCCACAATTCCTAACAGCCTTCCAGCTGATGGATCTGGATCGGATTTCGCACACATACCTGATATACCCAAATTTGAATACTGATAGGTTTTGGTGGGAATTGGCCTTGACATTTGGGAGTTGGGATTTATAGTTCACCTGCAATCAAAGAGTACTCTGAACCCCACCAACGATGGACCTGGACCTAGCTTGGCACATGACCAACAAAAAGATACTGGAGGGCATTGGGGGGAATTCACCTTGATTTGGGAGAGTTGTAGTTCACTTACATCCAGAGAGCTCTGCGAACCCAAACGACGATGGATCTGGACCACACTTGGCACACATACACAATACATTCATATTTGAATACTGGAGGGGTTTGGGGGGAACTGACCTTCATTTCCGGGAGTTGTAGTTCACTTAGATCCAGAGACACTGTGACCACCACTGATGACGGATCTAGACCAAACTTGGCACACAGAACCCCCATGACCAATTGAACCTACTCGAGGGGTTTGAGGGGACTGACCCACCATGGTGGGAGCTGTAGTTCATCCTGCAGCCAGAGACCACACAGACCCAATTGATGATACATCTAGAGAGTAAACTTGCTCAACATGACAAACTTTAAGTACTGGTGGAATCTCTTGGGGTTAACCTGACATGATGTGAGTTGTAGTTCACCCACAACCTTTTGTAAAATAAAAAAATGACTTTTTCTAATAATCTGGGCAACGCCAGGTACCCAAGCTAGTTTTATATAAATCATATTGTTAGGTGGTCTGATTTCTTGCTAACAGAAAGGCAAGCTTTGTCTCTCTCTTGAAAAGGGCAAAAAAATAATGTCTGGTGAACTAGAAACCAGTCAGCCTGACCTCAATACCAGGGAAAAAAAATATTGGAATGGATTATAAAGGAGTCTCTTTAGCAAGTATTTGGATCACAGTGCAGTGATTAGTAGAATCCAGTATAGGTTTGTCAAAAGCAAGTCTTGCCAAACTAATCATATATCTTTGTGTAAAAAAAGAAAATTGGGTCAATAGTTTAGTAGATGATAGGAATGCTGTAGTTCTCGTTTATCTGGCTTTCAGCAGAGTATTTGATTAAACCTCCCATTATATTTTGACTAGCAAACTGATTAAATGTGGACTAGATGGAAGCACCATCAGATAGTAGACCCATCATCCCTCGTAAAACTGTGTTCAAAGAGCTATTATCAATTGCTGCCATTCAAACCGGAAGGAAGTCTCAAGAGGAGTGCCGCAGGGTTCTGTCATGGGGTTGTCACTCTCCAAGATTTTATCATTGACTTAGATAATAGGGTTAAAGCGCTGAGCTGCTGAACTTGCAAGCCGAATGGTTGGCGGTTCAAATTCAGGGAGTGGGGTGAGCTCCCACCGTTAGCCCCAGCTTCTGCCAACCTAGCGGTTTGAAAACATGCAAATGTGAGTAGATCAATAGGTACTGCTTCTGCAGGAAGGTAATGGCGCTCCATGCAGTCATGCCGGCCACATTACCTTGGAGGTGTCTGCAGACAATGCCGGCTCTTCGGCTTAGAAATGGAGATGAGCACCAACCCACCAGAGTTGGATGTGACCAGATTTAATGCCAAGGGGAAAACTTTACCTTTACTTAGATGATGTATTAAAGTGAATCTTTATCATATTTTTGGATGATATGGAATGAAATGAACAGGGAAAGTCAATTTAGTAGAAGTGAAAAAGGGGGTTGGGATTATTGCTGATGTTAAACTAAACATGACCCAGAAGTGTGATGCTGCAGCAAAAAAGCATATATCTTATCCTGCATGAATAGAGCCATATTTTCCAAGAGAATAAATTGTTTATTGTGCACTAGAGTCTTTTCGTAGCATTATTATTGGTATTACAATGCTACCAGGAATATTTCAATAATTAATTATGGTATTTAATATGTTTTTTATTTTAAAATCTTATAAATATATTGCTCTTGATTTCCTGTTCTATAAATATATAGAACAGGAAATCAAGAACAGAATTTAGTCAATAAATAGTTAACTAAAATAGTATTAATAGTATATAGATACATTCTCTGCTATTATACATTCAAGACATCTTAGAGACTTAAGATACCTGACTTGTTAGCACTCTTTAATTAGAATAGAAATGTTTGGAAGCTTTATTATTTATATATTTAATGGCCTAGCAGTTTCAAGGTCGGGCTTCTTACTGCCTGGGGCCAGCTAGTCACCTCCCGCCAAAGGATTACCCCAAGCAGTAAGAACCCAGACCTTGAAACTGCTCACCCTGGACATTCCACAGATATATAAAACCCCATTTTCCTAGTTTCCAACTGACCTCACAACCTCTGAGGATGCCTGCCATAGATGCAGGCAAAATGTCAGGAGAGAATGCTTCTGGAACATGGCCAGACAGCCCGTAAAATTCTCAGACCGATAGTTGTTTAGCATCAACGGATCCAGGGACATTTTTTTTTCAAAACTGGTCTTATAACTGCAACTTTGAGGAAGGTTGATATTCTACCCTGCCTCAAGGAGGCATTAATAATCATAGAACCATAGAGTTAGAAGAGACTTCATGGGCCATCCAGTCCAACCCCCTGCCAAGAAGCAGGAAAATTGCATTTAAAGCACCCCTGACAGATGGCCATCCAGCCTCTGCTTAAAAACCTCCACCACATTCCTGGTCAGAGAGTTCCACTGCTGAACAGCTCTCACAGTTAGGAAGTTCTTCCTCATGTTCAGGTGAAATCTCCTTTCCTGTAGTTTGAAGCCAATGCTCCATTGTGTACTAGGGCTTTTACACACAGTCCTATATCCCAGAATATCAAGGCAGAAAATCTCACATTATCTGAGTGTGGACTCAGATAACTCAGTTCAAAGTTTCTTGGCAAGGGGTTGGATTTGATGGCCCACGAGGTCTCTTCCAACTCTATGATTCTGTAAAGCAGATATTGTAGGGTTTTGTTGCCTTGATATTCTGGGATATAGGGCTATGTGGAAGGGCCCCTAGTCTCTAGGGCAGCGTGATCCATTCAGCCAAAGTCCCTCTGGCTTGTTTAATAAGCCAGGAAGGGCAAGGATCTAGAGCAGTGTTTCTCAATATTCCTAATGCCGTGACCCCTTAATACAGTTCCTCATCTTGTAGTGACCCCCAACCATAACATTATTTTCATTGCTACTTCATAACTGTAATTTTGCTACTGTTATCAACCCGTAATGTATATATCTGATATGCAGGATGTATTTTCAGTCACTGGACCAAATTTGGCACAAATACCCGATATGCCCAAATCTAAACACTGGTGAGGTTGGGCGGGGGATTGATTTTGTCATTTGGGAGTTGTACTTGCTGGCATCCATAGTTCACCTACAATCAAAGAGCTTGGAATAGAACCCAACTTGGCACACAGAACTCCCAGGACCAAGAGAAAATACTGGAAGGGTTTGTTGGGCATTGACCTTGAGTTTTGGAGTTGTAGCACCAGGACTGTGGCGCAGTTGGCTGGGAGTTAGCTGTATTAAGATCACTACTGACCGAAAGACATGAGTTTGAAGCCAGCCCAGGTCCGACCAATTTGCGTAGCTTGCTGTCGACCTTTACAGCCCAAAAGACAGTTGCATCTGTCAAGTAAGAAATTTAGGTACCGCTTATGCGGGGAGGCAAATTTAACTAATTTAGGAGGCCATAAAAATCTCCAGCAAGCATGCAAAGAATGAGGAAGTTCTTCATCAGTGTCATAAATGGTCGGTGAAGGGCCGGCTCCCCTGGTGGCCAAAATACTCTCAAGAAAAACTGGAATGTTAAATTGCCTCTGTGTCTGTCTATGTATGTTGCGTGTCTATGGCATTGAATAAATAAATAAACAAACTATTTATTTATTTATTTATTTGGGGTGCTTCTACCCCGCTCTTCTCAACCCCCTAGGGGGGACTCAGGGCGGCTTACAAAAGGCACAATTTGATGCCTAACAATTACAAAATACAATACAATATACAATACACAAAATTACCATATAGTATCACAGTTATAACTAATTAAAACAATCAAACAGTATATTAACAGCAATAAAAACATCTTGTGGTCAATGTTCACCAAATCCAAGTCTGTAAACCATTTAGCAATTGTCATTGTCCTTTCCTACTCTGGTCATTATTGGTTGTCTTTGTCCATCTGCCAGTTTACCCGAAGGCCTGGTCCCACATCCAGGTCTTTAGCTTCCTTCTGAAGGAGAGGAGGGATGTTGATGTCCTAATTTCCCTGAGGAGCGCATTCCACAGGCGAGGGGCCACCACCGAGAAGGCCCTGTCCCTTGTCCCCACCAGTCTCGCTTGTGATAAAGGTGGGGCCGAGAGCAGGGCCCCCTCAGCAGATCTTAAACTCCGAGGTGGGACGTAGAAGGAGATACGTTCGGACAGGTACGCTGGGCTGGAGCCGTAAAGGGTTTTGTAGGTCAAAACCAGCACTTTGAATTGTGCTCGGAACTGGATCAGCAGCCAGTGGAGCTGACATAACAGGGGGGTGGTATGCTCCCTGTATGATGCTCCGGGGAGTAATCTAGCCGCTGCCAGTTGGACTAATTGAAGTTTCCGAACAGTCTTCAAAGGCAACCCCACGTAGAGCGCGTTGCAGTAATCTATTCGGGATGTAACAAGAGCGTGGACCACCGTGGCAAGATCCGACAAACAAACAAATCATGAGAGCACTGTGGACTCAAACAATGATGGATCTGGACCAAACTTGGCACAAATACTCAACATGCCCAAATATGAACACTGGTGAAGTTTGGGGAAAATAGACCTTGACATTTGAGAGGTGTAGTTGCTGGGATTTATAGTTTACCTATAATCAAAGAGTATTCAGAAACCCACCAACGATAGAACTGGGCCAAATTCCCCACACAGAACCCCCATAACCAATAGAAAATACTGTGTTTTCTGATGGTCTTTGGTGACCCCTCTGACACCCCCTTGTGACCCCCCCAGTGGTCCCGATCTCCAAGTTGAGAAACGCTGATCTAGAACACATGTGGCCACCCTCACCGCTCCAAGAATCTTGTCCATATCATCAGGCTGAACAAACTGAAACAGATCCATTAATATAGGTCACACATGTGTCTCGGATGCATCCATTAATACTGCATCGATATTGGCACCCGAGTCGGCACAGATCTGAGCTACTTTGTCTGCAAAATGTAGGCGATCCTGCCATTTTGCGTGACTTTTTTATTTAATAAAAACTTATGGGGGGAAAAACCCAGAATGTAAACATTTTAAATGCAGATCATAAGGCACCAAATTGCAGGTGTACCTACTACAGGAAAATGGTAGAGCTGACAGATACAGGCAGTTTCACCTGCTTGTAAATAACAAAGGATGCCAAGGAAGAAATGTCACCTCTAGCATTATTTTGTCCATAACAACGACCCTTCTGGGCTCCAAATTGGCAAAAGCGTAGGATCAAACATACTCTCAATTGTTGCCTTTCTTCAGAGGTCTGCCTAAGATAAAATGAAAAGCAGGTATCTGCCTCCTTCACCGCTATATATAAGCTTTCTAAGCTGGGAAATGTTGCTGTCATCTCTCCGAGCCTTGTCAGATACACTTGGCAGGTGTTTTGCTCACTCTTGTCTGTGCAAAGAATCCCTTGCTATTGGCACGCATGGGAGAATTTTACACTTTAGGTTTACTTTTTTTCCACCCACTTCTCACTCCAGGTTAAAAGAAGACGTCTTGGCCTTACGTTCTGGACTGGCTTATTTCTGGGCCACCAAATTTTAAATCATGATCTACATCTTTCATTTATTATTATGGTTATTATTATCATCATTATATTGATTAATACCTCATTTTATTTCCCTTGAAGGAGACTCATTTGGCTGAACAGCAAGACCATTTTCAGCAGGAGACACTGAAATCCAAGGATCAGAAGACACTGATCACTATTTTAAAAAAAGATGCAGTGGAAAATGATATTAATAGATAATGACAAAAATAATCCCATGAAGGTGTTTTAATTAGTAAATAGGCTGTGAAGCTTCCTACAAAGCAAATCAATACTTCCCACATGCATATTTATGTATTTATTTATTTACTACTAGCTTTGGGACCCGGCACTGCCCGGGTTATTAGAGAAAGTGGGTAATGGCGGTTCTGTATGCCAAGTTTAGTCCTTATCAGTCATTGCATGAGGGTCGCAGTGGTTTCAGTAAGTGAGTGAAGGTACTGCAAGTAGTCCCATCATCCATGGTCCATCCTCCTTCAAACTGCAGCAGGATGTAGAGTGGGTCATGGGAGCTCTGTGTGCCAAGTTTGGTCTTGATCAGTTATTGGATGAGGCTCGCAGTGGTTTCAGTAAGTGAGTGAAGGTACTGCAAGTCCCATCATCCATGGTCCATCCTCCTTCAAACTGCAGCAGGATGTAGAGTGGGTCATGGGGGCTCTGTGTGTCAAGTTTGGTCTTTATTGGTAATTGGATGAGTGTTGCTGTGGTCTCAGTAAGTGGGTGAAGGTAGTGTAAGTCTCACCATCCATGGTCTGTCCTCCTCCAAAGAGCACCAGGATGTAAAATGGGTCTTGCGGGCTCTGTGTGCCAAGTTTGGTCTTGATCAGTCATTGGATGAGTGTCACAGTGGTCACAGAAAGTGAGTGAAGGTACTGCAAATCCCTCAGTCTCTTTCCTTTCCCTGCTCATCCACTTGAGAATGTTAGAATGTTGAGGCTGGCCAATCAGAAACTATATGCAAATCGTTCCACAGTGTTAACCAATCAGAAAGCTGCCACAGCCTCAGGCCTTTCTCTCTCCTCTCTCTGTAACCTCATAATGTTGGAATGTTGAGGCTGGCCAATCAGAGACCATATACAAATTGTACCACAGTGGCAGCCAATCAGAACACTGCCACATACACCTCCCCCTGTCCTCCCTCTGTCTGCCTTCCCTACGTCCGCCCTCTGCCCTCCGCATACAAACATTCCCTTTTATTATAGATATAGATAGATAGATATTTATATCTCACCTTTCTCCACTCCAAGGGGGACTCAGGGCAGCTTACAGATAGGCAACAATTCAATGCCTTAACAACAATGTCAAAACTAAAAGGTCAAAACTAAAATGCATTAAACATTTTAAAAGCATTACAATCACTATAAAACCACGCTATTTGCAATCATAATCCATGTCATCTGATAGTCATCTCACATAATTCCAGTCCGTCTATTGCACTATATCCCACAGCCACATTTTCACGTTCTTTCTGAAGGTCGGGAGAAAGGGGGCTGACCTACCATCACTGGGGAAGGAGTTCCACAGCCAAGGGGCCACCATTGAGAAGACCCTGTCTCTCATTCCCACCTGATTAAGCCTGTGAAGGAGGCGGGACTGAGAGCAGGGCCTCCCTGGACAATCATAATCTCCGAGATGGTTCATAGGGGAAGATAAGTTCAAACAGGTAAGCTGGGCCAGAACCGTTTAGGGCTTTATAGGCTAAAGTCAGCATTTGAATTGTTCTTGGTAGCAGGTTGGCAGCCAGTGGGGCTGACGCAACAGGTGGATTGTGTGCTCCCTGTACGCTGCTGTAGTGAGCAATCTAGCTGTCCCTCTTTGGACTATTTGGAGCTTCCGAACAGTCTTCAAATGCAACCCAATGTAGAGTACGTTGCAGTAGTCTACTTGGTATGTAACAAGAGTGCAGACCACCATGGTCAAGTCAGAGTTCCCAAGGTATGGGTGCAGCTGGTGCACAAGTTTTAACTGTGAAAATGCTCCCCTGGCCACTGCCAAGACCTGGGGTACCAGGCTCAGCGATGAGTCTAGGAGAACTCCCAAGCTGCGAATCTGTGTCTTCAGGGGGAGTGTTACCCCATCCAGCACAGGCTGTAACCCTATGCCCTGTTTGGCTTTACAACCGACCAGGATGACATCTGTCTTGTCTGGATTCAATTTCAATTTGTTTGCCCTCATCCAGACTGTCACATCTGCCAGGCACCGATTCCTTAGTAGCAGGTGGAAAAAAGTAATACAGCTGAACGTCCTCTGTGTACAGATGACATCGAACTCCAAAACTGCAGATAACCTCTCCCTGAAGCTTGATGTAGATGTTAAACAACATGGGGGACAGTGTCAAGCCCTACAGGACCCCACAAGACAATGGACGCAGGGCAGAGCAGGTGTCCCCCAACAACACCTTCTGGGAACGACCCTCCAGGAAGGGCTGGAGCCACCTCTGAGACCCATTCCTACTAGGCGTCCCAGAAGGATACCTTGGTCTACGGTATTGAAGGCTGCTGAGAGGTCCAGGAAAATCAACAGAGACACACTCCCCCTGTCCAGTTCCCGGCATAGATCATCTACTAAAGTGACCAAGGTTGTTTCAGTTCCATATCCCAGCCTAAAGCCACAGGTTTCACCAAAGATCATCAGAAAACACATATTTCTGATGGTCTTAAGAACCCTTTTGGCAGAGAAGGCTGAAGATCTCTCCGCCTGTCCTTCTCTTTTTGGAAACAGATGGCAAATCCTCCCACTAAAAGCCCTTCTGCTACCCTCTGGATGTAGGTGAACTACGACTCCAAAACTCAAGGTCAATACCCACCAAACCCTTCCTGTATTTTCTGTTGGTCATGGGAGTTCTCTGTGCCAAAATTGGTTCAATTCTATCGTTGGCGGAGTTCAGAATGTTCTTTGATTGTAGGTGAACTATAAATCCCAGCAAGTACAACTCCCAAATGACAAAATCAACCCCCCGCCCCCAAATCACCAGTATTCAAATATGGGTGTATAGGGTATTTGTGCCAAACTTGGTGCAGTGAATGAAAATTCATCCTGCATATTAGATATTTACATTACGATTCATAATAGTAGCAAGCTGACAATTATGAAGTAGCAATGAAAATAATGTTATGGTTGGGGGTCGCCACAACATGAAGAACTGTATTAGGGGGTCATGGCATTAGAAATGTTGAGAAATACTGGATTATAGGGTTTTCTGGGGTTGGGAGCCTGCAGCTTGCCTAATATCATGAAATGGGTTTTCATGGCTAGGCAGACATTCGAATTCTGATCTCCAGAGTCATTGTTCAGCACAGAATTAGGCTGGAGTTTCATGCTTTTCCGTCTCCTCATCATTGTGTTGTACTTTACTAGTAATTTTATTATGTTCTATAAGAGAATATATAAGATGATGCAGGGAGAAAGACGTTTTGGCTGCAGTCATGGAATTAGCATCACATGTGCTTTGAGCTCAGCGGCGCATAACAAAATAGCATAAATGTGTTGATTGATGCCAAAATGGGGAACAATTAGAAAATCAGGAGCTGTTCCATCTGTTTCTGGTTAGTTAAAGAAAAACTGGCAACAGTGAGAATAAGGAACTTGCCTGAAAATTACACTGAGGGATGAAGGTAATTAATTCTATATATTTCTGGACATTATGGAAAAGCAGAATGACATTATTAATTATTGGATTCCATGTGCTAAGCGTATCATATTGCATTAATTCTGCAATGTACATCAGGCATGGGCAAACTTCGGCCCTCCAGGCATTTTGGAATTTAACTCCCACAATTCGGAATTGTGGGAGTTGAAGTCCAAAACACCTAGAGGGCTGAAGTTTGCCCATGCCTCATCTAGATGCACTTTGGAACCCAGTCCTGTCACAGTCTCCCAGCCTCACATGAAGGCAACACATCTATATAAATAAAAATGTAATGTTCGTTTGTGGGATTAACAGAACTCAAAAACCACTGGGGGAATTGACCCCAAATTTGGACAACATACACTTAACAACCCAATGTATGTCCTTCACTCATAAAAATTGATTTTGTCATTTGGGAGTTGTAGTTGCTGGGATTTATAGTTCACCTACAATCACAGATCATTCTGAACCCCACCAACGATAGAATTGGGCCAAACCTCCCACACAGAACCCCCATGTGGGCCACAGTAACGTGTAGCAGGGGACGGCTAGTTTGGAATAAATCTATGATAGGGTCTCCATAAATTGGAAACGACTTGGTGGTCTACGACAAGAGTTTCTCAACCAGGGGGTTGGGACGCCTGGGGGGGGGGGGGGGTGTGTGAGAAGGTGTCAGAGGGGTTGCCAAAGACCATCAGAAAACACATTATTTTCTGTTAGTCATGGGGATTCTGTGTGGGAAGTTTGCCCCATTCTATAGTTTGTGGGGTTCAGAATGCTATTTGATTGTAGGTGAACTATAAATCCCAGAAACTACAACTCCCAAAAGTCAAGCTCTATTTTCTCCAAACTCCACCAGTGTTCCAATGTGGCATATTAAGTATTCATGCCAAGTTTGGTCCAGATCCATCATTGTTTTGTTAGAGACCCTAAATTGGCTCTTCTTAGGTCCACATCACGGGAACACGTAAGGAAGGAGACAGTCCCAAAAAAGATCAAAAAACAAGGTTTATTTTAGTTTCTTCATGAAGAAGACGGACAGTCTGGCAGCATACGCACATGCTACCCTTCAAGTGACTGCTGTGTCCCCCTGGCTTTTGACCACCGATATATAACCTCAAGTAAACAAGAACATTTTTTTTTGTCATGGAAAGTACTCTCTTTCCAGCCCCCTCCCTTGACCTTTTGATGGAAAGTACCTTCTTGTACCTGCAGACTCTGTGCTTAACCACAACCTTTGAACTTAACCACAACACAACTTCTGACCTCTACATGTCACATCTTGCTTCATAAAAACATTTTCTTCCGTGTTGCTCTTTTTCTACAGAGGAGGGGTATATTTTTCTTTTGCTGTTAATTTCATTCAAAGCCTCTTGCTTAGCATTTGCAAATTTCACTCAAAGACCCTTTCAGTTTGAGTGTATAATGCTCTCTGGATATAGCTGAACTACAACTCCAAAACTCAATGTCAATGCTCACCAAACCCTTCCAGTATTTTCGGTTGGTCGTGGGAGTTCTGTGTGCCAAGTTTGGTTCAGTTCCATCGTTGGTGGAGTTCAGAATGCTGTTTGATTGTAGATGAACTATAAATCCCAGCAACTACAACTCCCAAATGACAAAATCAATCCCTCCCTCAACTCCATCAGTTCAAATTTGGGTATATGGGGTATTTGTGCCAAATTTGGTCCAGTAAATGAAAATACATCCTGCATATCAGATATTTATATTGCGATTCATAACAGTAGCAAAATAACAGGTAAGACCTCTCACCTCTGCAGGAGTCTACTGTATACCATGGAGCTGTGGACAAGTCTACAAAGGGACCACCAAACACAGTGCCCAAACACACGAATCAAGGAACATGAAAGGCACCAGAGAAATCAGCCATAACAGAGCACCTGATGAACCAACCTGGTCACAGTATATTATTTGAGAACACAAAAATGCTGGACCACATTAACAATTACCATGTTAGACTACACAGAGAAGCCATTGAAATCCACAAGCATGTAGACAATTTCAACAGAAAGGAAGAAACCATGAAAATGAACAAAATCTGGCTACCAGTATTAAAAACTCAAAATTACAACAGCAAAGCAACAGAGGGGAAACAAACAGGCACATAAAATCACTCTCAACAAAAGATTCCCCCAGGCACTTCCAAGCCATTGAATGCTAATCAAGGTGATCAGCTGAAACATTCACAGCTAGCCCCAGCAGACAAAAGTCCTTTGTCTCACCCTGGTCATTCCACAGATATATAAACCCATTTTTCCTACTTCCAACAGACCTCACTACCTCTGAGGATGCTTGCAATAGATGCAGGCGAAACGTCAGGAGAAAAATTGCCTCCAGAACATGGCCATATAGCCCGGAAAACCTACAACAACCCAGTGATTCCGGCCATGAAAAGCCTTCGACAATACAACAAAAATAATGTTATGATTGGGGGTCACCACAACATGAGGAATTGTATTAAGGGGTCGCTGCATTAGGAAAGTTGAGAACCACTGGTCTACAACTACAACAAATGATGTCAGCAGCACCTAGAGTCCACCACAAAGTGCATGGCATGGCATTTCTGCAAGGATGTTAGCAGGAGAGCGGATGTCGGGCATGGTTCATTTGGAGTACTGCCATGCTGTCTGAGCCCGCTGTTGTGTCCCATTTTGCAGCCTCCTCCTCTGAATCTGCTGTTTGTTGCCACAGCAACAGGGGCAAAGAACTCATCCACTGGGCTCTAAAGCTAGGTCTTCATCTCCAACAGGCACATGTTTTTAAAACAAAAGAGGTTAGTTTTTTCTTATGTTTGTCACCAAATTGTTATGTGATTTCAGCTCCGCTAAATCGCGGTTTCGGGAGCCTGGTGCATCTAGCTTCCCAGAAGGCTGAATGAGACACAGATGGGCTGAAGGCAAGATCAGAGGCTTTATTCTCAATGGCCAGAGAGGATGTCAGCGGGGGTAAACATCCAAAGAACTAATATGCCACAGTTGTAAATACAGAGCATTTTTATTTCATTTGACAGCTATTCAAGAAACCTCTGCCAACTCGTAATTGGTAAAGAATCTGTGTAGAATCTGTGTCCGGAGTGGCTCAGAACTCAGTCGGCTATCTTTGCTTGTTGGTTCTTTGTGGCGGCAGGAAATTTAATAAACTGTCATTGAAGCAATTAAAGTTTTGTTTTGTTTTTTTCATGTCTGGAGCGACATGGTGTGGGAGATTTGGCTGTCTGTAAGGATGTTTCCCAGGGACGCCAAATGTTTGCTGTTTTACCATCTTTGTGGGTGGCTTCTCTCATGTACCTGCATGGGAAGCTGGAGCTGACAGAGGGAGCTCAACCCGCTCTCCACGGATTCGAACTGCTGATCTCTTGGTCAGCAATCCTGCCGGCACAAGGGTTTAACCCACTGCACCACCGAGAACTCCAAAGCAATTGAAGTGGAAATATATGGACTAGCAATTGAAGTGTCAGTCCGTATATTAATCTGCCTTTGAGAGGGGCATGCTCTGAAAGAAATGCGTTGTGACACTGGGAAATTAGTCCAAAGTACACAATGAGTGCTTGGGGATGATGACCAGGGGCGGCTCCACCCATTACGCAAAGTAAGCATTTGCAGTATAGTTGATTTTGCCCAGGAGCGCTCTTGAGGTGCTCTTGGGGGAAAATAGACCTTGACATATGCGAGTTGAATTGATTGATGTGTTTTCTCAGTGAATCTATGTTCGTAACAATACTTTTATTTACTTTCGCATTCATTTCATATCAGGCTGAGCCACAGCGAAGTGTGATCGGGTTTAGCTAGTTTACTATAATTTCCAAAGGAAGATGGGGATGAGGAAGATATCAAAATGCATAGAGTTGCCAGAGGGAAAACTGGAGAAAGCTGTCCTTTAAATGCAGTCATTCCCAAACTCTGCTGGTTTGGAGTCTTTAGCCTTGTTGATCAAAAAGTGCTGCCAAACTACAAAACCCATAATTCCAAAGCATTGAGCTAAGGCAGTCAAAGTGGTGACAAACTGCATTAATTCTACAGTATAGTGCAATCCATGACTAGCTGAGGGAGTTTCAGCAGGTTTTGATTGTTACCTGGGAGGCATCTATACGGTAGAATTAATGCAGTTTGATACCACTTTTACCGTCATGGCTCAGTGCTGTGCAATCCTGGGAATTATAGTTTGATGAGGCCCCCTTAGCATAGCATGCTCAAGACTATGTAAAACAACAACCCCCATAATTCCATGGTATTTCTTATGGCAGATGAATCATAGAGTTGGAAGAGACCTCCAGTCCAACCCCCTGCCAAGAAGCAGGAAAATTACATTCAAGGCACCCCTGACAGATGGCCATCCAACCTCTGTTTAAAAGCTTCCAAAGAAGAAGCCTCCACCACACTCTGGGGCAGAGAGTTCCATTGCTGAACGGCTCTCACAGTCAGGAAGTTCTTCCTCATGTTCAGCTGGAATCTCCTTTCTTGTAGTTTGAAGCCATTGTTCTGCATCCTAATCTGCTGGGAAGCAGAAAACAAGCTTGCTCCCTCCTCCCTATGACTTCCTCTCACGTATTTATACATGGCTATCATGTCTCCTCTCAGTCTTCTCTTCTTCAGGCTAAACATGCACAGCTCTTTAAGCCGCTCCTCATAGGGCTTGTTCTCTAGACCGTTGATCATTTTAGTTTCTCTCCTCTGAAGTGGTCTCAAACTGCATTAATTCTACTGTGTAGACACATCCATGGCTTTGTGAAACTTGTCTACACTATTGAAATCGAGGAGGAATTTAAAAGGGTCTGGCCCTGAAGGAGAGACCCTGCGGACCCACCAAAGAGGACTCGCTACAATGGTGAGCAAAGAGAAACCACAATTTAAAAGATTTTCCTAAGTTCCCAAAAGAAATCTCACCAAAGTTGAAGGAAGCGCCACCGAGATGATTTTATTGTGATTCAGCTGAAAAGGATGCAAAGCAGCAATATTTCGCCAAGCTGAGCATACAGTGTACAAAAATAAAGGGAGGTGGGACGAGAGGGAAACAATGGATTCTTGAGAGGATTATGGAGGTAGGAAATAGCCAGTGAGTCCTGGGGCCTGCGAGCCAGGCCCTATTGTCTTTGAATCGGTGCAATAAACATTGATGTCTGGCAAGCCTGCCAAGATCCGGATTTTTCCAGTGCTGAGATATAGAAACAATGAGGGAATTTTGGCTGAAGTTTCAGTGGAAGGAGATGTAAATGAGTAACAGATCAGGACAAAGGGTGGCTTTCCGAAGGCTCCCTTTGTCCTATTGAGATATGATCATCTATGCCAAACGACCGCCTCCCCTGGGGGGACCAACTCCGAGCCCCAAAGGTCACGATCCTTTGTTATTGTCCATGCAAAAAGTGTCTTTTGATAAGGGTTTTTTTCAACTGAGGATTTCCTTCTTTCCAGGGTCACAGAGGTGGCTTCTTATATTTTTTTACATTTTTCAATAAAGGGGAATTGGGCAAAAAGGGGTCAGGAAATGGTCAGATACACAGGGAGAAATATAGAAATATAGAAATTATGATATAGAAAACATACCCACTTATCCCTCCCACCAGAGTCCCATAGAAGTTCAAGAGAGTGCATAAGTGTAAAGGGAGGTGGTTTCTCAGTAATAAATGTGTTACCTTCTGCTATATATGAAACATAGGGCATAAACCTTGATTAAATGTACACACTATCTAACATGGGAAGGGTCCTTGTTGTTGTTAGTGTATTGGCAAATTGACCAAAGGCTTAACCCTTATCATCCAGTCTGGTGTCCTTGTCCTTAGCAAAACTATAAGTAACTATCTTTTATTGGGGGGGGGGTCATGTTTGACTTCACTATGGCGAGGATAAAACTGCATTGATCCATTATGTGCTAATGTGAACCCCTTGGAAAACAAGTGGGGTACAGATGAGGTGTGAGAAATGTGCTGAATGTGCTGAATATCAACGTGGCTATTTCCGCTGGACCAACTCCTCTCATTAGCATTAACCTTCTTAATAAAAGGAGAGGCAGTCAGTGGAGTGAGTGGCTTCTCTTCCATGTGCTGGTGTGCAGAGAAAGAAGAAGAAGGGAAAGAGGCAGCAGCTGGTTTTCTAAGAAATCAGGAAAAAATGGCCTTGTAATATGTAGAGAGTGGGAAGCAGCCTCCCCAAAATCCACAGGGCTAAATGGATGTGTCGGGTTCTTAAAAGTAGGTCTGCTCTCTAAATTGCTGTAATAAACACATGATTGATTATTATGACTAAGTGGTGATTATAGTGATTAATTGCATCCTTCTGGGATCAGTACAAAGATGTCTGAAGTGCTGCTTAATGCTCAAGAATCTCTCTCTTCCCACCCCCACAAATCAAGTAGCAATGAGTGAAATGTTATTGTTATTCCCACCTAAAGAAGAGGCATTGAATCAACTGGGTTTTATCTATGTGTTGACTCACCGCTCAACAAATGGGTGAAGGGGGCTGTCGGAACCCAGATGCCTTAAAGAGCCAGACACAGGAGTATGTCCAAAACAATAGCTTATTAAAGCGAAGTAAACAAGACTCAGAGACACTTGCTTCAGTGCCTCTGGTCAAAACTCAAAGATTGTAGCAATTTCTATCTTGTAAAACAAACTCAGCAAATCATCCGGATTAAACTGGCAAAAAACCCGGATTAAACAAGAGTTCTTCCAAAGCACACCAAAATCACACAGTTCAAAGAAAATAAGCAAACAAAGAGCCGTGAAGAGAAGCCGTCGTCCAGTTGCAGTCCAAAGTCGAAGAAATCCCAGTTGAAGGTTCCAAAGTCCACAAAGCAGCGTTGTCGTCAAAAGCAGTCCAAAGTCAAGGAGAGGGGAAATCCGCACTTACGAGAACCCAAGCCGGTTGGTACACGAAGCAAAACAGCAACCTGCAGATCCAGGACCCAAGCCCAACAGGAAAGCGGCAGTGACAAGACCCAAGACACGAAATCAACACTTTGCCTACTGCAAAGTTCTATCATTCCAGTGCCTACATTTATCTTACAGCTCATCATCCGATGATGAACTGCCCTCCACCCCATCCTCATCACTCTGAGCTGGCTTAGCTTCCACAGCTGAATGCCAACGCCCATCCCTCCAACTCTTCCACCTCTTGTCAAGACTTAGGTCTCCCCATGAATCCACAGTATCCCTGATTGCCAATCCCCACCACCAGAAAAACTCACTAGACGTTGGTTGAGTACACACATTCTGAACCTCCTGTACCTTGGTCCAATCCAGTGACTCCTCTTCATCCCCATCACTCCCAGAACCATTATTCTCAGAAAAACCCATGAAATCCTCTTCCTCCGTGGGAGCAGTAAGTATGTCCCGGATCTTCTTTCTCTGACACTCCTCGTCTGATTCCTGCTCACGAGTAATCCTCTTAGTCCCTCTATTCCCATTCGTATCTCCTGTATCTCCTTCCTCCTCCTCACGCATTTCACTCTCGGAGAAACCCTCGAAGGACTCTTCATCAGTGGGTGACATAAGTATCTCCCAGATCCTCTTCTTTTGCTGTTCCTCGTCTAACACCTGGGTGCCTCGTTTCCCTCATCTACTACTCCTACTACCAGTTGCAGCGTTGCCAACAGACTCTACTACAACAGGGGCTATTAATGTTTTAACTATGAATTTCTTGATCCATGTCTCGTGTTTACCATATTTCCATCTTTGTTCTGTGTATTTTAATGTATGCATTTTATGTGCAATATTATGTGTTTGCACATTTTTGAGCCCCGCCTCAAGGAGAGATGGGTAAGAAATAAAATTAATAATGATAATAATAATAATAATAATAAGAATAAGAAGAAGAAGAAGAAGAAGACAACTCTGGCACAAGCTAGTCAAGGTGGTCCCAGTGGTGATCAGCACACTGGGTGCAGCGCCTAAAGACCTTGGCCTGCACTTAAAAACAATCAGCACTGACAAAATTACCATCTGTCATCTGCAAAAACGCCACCCTACTCGGATCTGCACCCATTATTCGCTGATACATCACACAGTCCTAGACACTTGGGAAGTGTCCAACATGTGATCAAATACAAAAGTCAGCACAGTGATCTTGTTTGTTGTGTACTAATATTGTTATGTAAATAATAATAATAATAATAATAATAATAATAATAATAATAATAATAATAATATGATATGAGGATTTAAAGATCGAACTGCAAAAACTCTGGCACAAGCCAGTAAAGGTGCTCCCGGTGGTGACCGGCACACTGGGTTCAATGCCTAAAGATCTTGGACTGCACTTAAACACAATCGGCGCTGACAAAATTATCTGTCAGCTACAAAAGGCCACCTTACTGGGATCTGCACACATTATTCGTCGATACATCACACAGTTTTAGACACTTAGGAAGTGTCTGATGTGTGATCCAGTACAACAGCCAGCAGAATGATCTTTTTTGCTGTGGACTCATCTTGTTGTGTTTCAAAGAAGGAGAAGGAGGAGGAACTAACCACCTAACCAAAGCCCCATCAACACTGCCATGTAATGCAGTTTGCAATGGCATTATATGGTTAGTACAGATTCATATAATGCAGTTCAACTACATTATATGATTTTACACTGGCCATATAATGCAGTTTCAGTATAGGGTAGATGGGGCTTAGCTGTGAGTTACTGCAAGTGCAATATTGCCTATTTCTGACATACACAATATGTACAGTGATGGTGTTACTTTACATAGCCTTCCAAAGGGCAGTCGTACAAATTATTCCCTATCTATATTTATTTAAAGATCCCATGCACAATGGTGAGGGGACCCCCTTGGAATTCGCCTCACGGCTGTATTTCACATATGAATTGACTGAGAAAGGAATTCATTTCTTAAAAGCACTGTCTTATCTTTACAGAGCAGCAACAGCCCCCTCCTCTCATCGACTTCAAAGGCATTAACAGTGACAGAGCCAGACTTTGGTTCCCCGAGTGAAATCTGACAGCCTCAGAGCATGAATGTCTTAATATGCCGCAACTGCAATTCCTTGCAATCCTCCACCAGAGAGTATGCTTCACTGACGTCAATAGCGCTTGCTCCTGAGTAGACACACAATAGTTATTTATTTTCAAAACTATTTCAGGAGCATCTCTGGCAAATGTTCCAAGGCATGCCTCTCATTTTTGCTATGGTTTAGTAGAAATATGGGGAGTATTGTCGAAGGCTTTCATGGCTGGAATCACTCAGTTCTTGTGGGTTTTTTCGGGCTATATGGCCATGTTCTAGAGGCATTTCTCCTGACGTTTCGCCTGCATCTATGGCAAGCATCCTCAGAGGTGAGGTCTCAGAGGTGAGACCTCACCTCTGAGGATGCTTGCCATAGATGCAGGCGAAACGTCAGGAGAAATGCCTCTAGAACATGGCCATATAGCCCGAAAAAACCCACAAGAACTGAATATGGGGAGTCATTGGGTGTGGCCATGTGGACATTAGGAAGAAGAAGAAGAAGAAGAAGAAGAACTTTATTTTTCTACCCCGCCTCCATCTCCCCAAAGGGACTCGGGGCGGCTTACATGGGGCTAAGCCCAGACAACATACAATTAAAAGCAAAGCAACAACAAGTTACAAATTAAAATGACACAAAACAGCATAACAGTACTAAACAAGCATCAAGCAACAGCAACCCAATTTTGGTGGTGGAAGGAGGCCAACATACGAATTGATTAAAAGGTAAATAGTTCAGTAAGGTGGATAGGAACATAAATGGCACAGGAGATATCATGGAAACAAAGCAATTAAACAGGAACAGGATCATCTCAGTTTAACATACATATATGAATAATGATGTAATATAGGAATTCAAGTTAAATGGTGAAAATAGATCACAGTACAATCATTTGTCATAGGGGTCATCAGTCGAAGGAACAACGAAACATCCACGTTTTTAATTCCTTGAGGAAAGTGGCTAGGGAGGGTGCCTGCCTAATCTCCCTAGGGAGGGAGTTCCAGAGATGGGGGGCCACCACCAAGAATGCCCTCTCCCTCGTCCCCACCAATCGCACCTGAGACGGAAGATCTTATGGACCGTGTGGCCTCGTAGGGGAGGAGCCGGCTGCGCAGATAGGCAGGTCCTATAGGTGATGACCTGCACCTTGAATTGGGACCAGAAACTTATCGGCAGCCAGTGAAGCTGTTTAAACAGGGGGGGTTGTAACTTGCTCCAATTAACAATCTGGCCGACGACCAGCTGTAGCTTCCGAACTGTCTTCAAGGGCAGCCCTATGTAGAGTGCATTATAGTAGTCCAATCTTGAGGTAACTAAGGCAGGGACTACCATGGTCAAATCAGAATTCTCGAGGTACGGTCGCAGCTGGCACACAAGTTTTAACTGTGGAAAGGCCCTCCCGGCCACAGCTAACACCTGAGCATCAAGCATCAGTGCTGAGTCCAGGAGGACTCCCAGACTGCAGACCTGTGTCTTCAAGGGGAGTGTAACCCCGTCAAACACAGGTTGTCACCCTATACCCCGTTCGGCCGAGCGACTGACCTGGAGGACCTCTGTCTTGTCAGGATTCAATTTCAACCTGTTGGCCCTCATCCAGCCCAACACAGTGGCCAGGTACCGGTCCAGGACCTGAGGGGCTTCCTTGGATTTTGGTGCCAAATTCCACCAATATTATACTGAACTCTGCTCTGTCACATTTTTTAAAAGGTTCACAACTGGTATGTATCTGCTATCAGTTAGAGTGTGATTGCCGTGGAAGAGCAGGTTTCTGCCGTGAGGTCCTCGGAATACCATTTATTGTTGAACTAGAGCCCCGAAACACCTTTCCGCCACAAACTACACTCTGTCCAGGTAATCCAGTAAGTAGAAGTTTATATATCTCTATCTCTATCTATCTATCTATCTATCTATCTATCTATCTATCTATCTATCTACACATACAAATTCAAAAAAGTGGGTCAAAGTTCAAAAGATTATTTCCAAGATAGCTGAGTGTCCAAAATCCTTTCAAGTACAGTCTCCAGAGTTAATCCGCAATATATCCATAAACAAGATACCATGAATCCAAGGCAGGCAACCTATGCCACCCATGAAGTAGAAGCAAGAAAAAGCTCAGAAAACTGAATACATGAATTCCAAGAACATAGGACCAAAAACTGAGAGTTGTTCACTTGAATGCAACATTGCTCTCACAAAGGATTGTACCAGCAGGAACCACTTTAAAAGACCTCAATCCCTCCCATAACATCATACCTCACACACCTGCTTTTCCTCTCCTTAGTTCTAATTTTCTGGGAAAAGTGAGTCTGTCTTTGTTGCATGCCCTGCTCCGCAAGTCCAAGTACTTTGATGCAGACAAACATTTGTCTCCCACATTTCTCTCAGCCTGCACTTCTGGCAGGTTCTCATGATAACTGATATCGCTTTCTCCAGTCTCGTGGGAACTGCAAGGAGATTCCAAAACATCTCTCTCTAGGCCACTTCCACCCTCCTCTAGGCTCTCTGAATCTACCCCTGCATCCTCATCTTTTGAGCACGCAGAATTTGACCAGGCTACAATATTTATTAGCCTCAGCTGGTGTGCCAGTTGCAGCAGTTGTTAGGACTTCCTTGTGTACTATGGTTGACCAGCAACCCCAAGATTTGGATTTTGCAGAAAGAAGAGCAAAGTGATGGTGGAACTGCTTCTATTTGCTCATTTTTATGGGTAGTGATATGGATGAGACACAGAGGGAGCCAGCAAGTAAACAAACAGGCAGTGACAGTGGGAATGGGGAGTGACCCTATTCAGGAAACGTATAATATTTCACAATGTAGAAATTGAAATACCTGTATGATGCACCATCAATTGTAATACACACCTCGATTTTGCAAAAAAGATTTGTTGTCAAGTGTAACATGTGGCCTCCCCTTGCCTGTTGGCTGTTCTGCTGCCTGCCTCAGAGTGGCTGATGCGCAAGGGGATTTTGTGACCTCCATTATGAAGTGGCTGGAGAACTTGCCAGCCTTGGGCTGACAGATGGGTAGCGGCTTCCCAAATAAGACTTCATTCACAAGCTCTTCAAAACAGAGTGGGAGGTTCTGGAGGTCTCATAAACGAGGCCAATTGGGAAGCTGTGCCAAGGCGGGTTTATTTATTTATTTAGAACATTTATACTCTGTCTTTCTCAACCTCCAAAGAAGGAATCAGGACGGCTTCCTCAGTTTATGTGCACAATTCTAATATGCCATCAATCTAATGCGATTGTGCACTTCAGTTTTGACTATGTAATTTAGCCAAAAAGGAGAACATTAGATTCAAATAAACATAGTACAGTAGAGTCTCGCTTATCCGACATAAACGGGTTGGTAAAATGTCGGATAAACGAAAATGTCGGAGAATGCGGAGTCTCCTGTTACCTGTCCGATGTGGCACTAGACACCTAGAATGCTAACAACAAGGACTCAAAGGGTTAAGGCAAGGCAATGCTTCGGGGCTAGACCAGCCCAGCAGGAGGTGCTCGGATGTGGAAAAGGAGCATGGAAATCACAGAGGTTAGGAGGGAGGATGCTTCCACTTCTGGTCCTGCCTCTTTTCCCCCTTTCCTCCCTCCTCCCCCTCGTCTTGCCTTTTTCACTTATTGAGAATGGAGAGAGATTTGGGGAGCGCTTCTTTAATTGAAGAGGAAATGCTGGAGGAAAAGGGGGTGTCAGATAAGAGCGTCAGATAAGACGGAATGTCGGATAAGCGAAGGTTGGATAAGCAAGACTCTACTATAGTTCCTTTTGGCGGGTTGCTTGCTACTTCCACGATGCCTAGATCCAGAATCCAAATCACTATATTGTTTTATTTTGATACCAACTTTTTCCAAGAACTGGGACCCAAGGCAGTTCACAACAAGACAAAATAGCTATATATATATTTAGTGCTATCTGTTACAAAAACATTGTTTATAAAGCTATTGTCCTCCCAACCCTGCTATATGCCTGCAAAACGTGGACTGTCTACAGACGTCACATGCAACTCCTGGAATGATTCCATCAGCGCTGCCTCTGGAAAATCCTGCAAATCTTTTGGGTAGATAAGTGGACAAATGTCAGTGTGCTGGAAGAAGCAAAGACCACCAGCATTGAAGCAATGGTCCTTCGCCATCAACTCTGCTGGACCGGCCACTTTGTCTGGATGCCCGACCACCGTCTCCCAAAGCAGTTGCTCTACTCTGAACTCAAGAACGGAAAACGTAATGTTGGAGGGCAGGAAAAGAGATTTAAAGATGGGCTCAAAGCCAACCTTAAAAACTGGCATAGACACTGAGAACTGGGAAGCCCTGGCCCTTGAGCACTCCAGTTGGAGGTCAGCTGTGACCAGCAGTGCTGCAGAATTTGAAGAGGCACGAATGGAGGGTGAAAAAGAGAAACGTGCCAAGAGGAAGGCGCGTCAAGCCAACCCCGACCGAGACCGCCTTCCACATGGAAACGAATACCCTCACTCCGGGAGAAGATGCAGACCAAGAATAGGGCCCACAGTCACCTACGGACCCACTGCCAGGACACTGACCCTGGAAGACTATCCTAATCAGACAACGAGGGATCGCCTGAGTAAGTAAGTAAGTAAATATGTCAATATGATAGGACTCCAACACTATAATATTAAGGTGCTGTTGGATTAAAAACAGTTTAAAAAGACACACCATCAACTTAAAAAACCATGCTTGTGCTGGCACGGCAGTGCCAGGTGATTTTAACCTCTTTTTCTTGCCGTGCTAGTTTGCATGAATCTATTTAAGCCATGCATTTTGCAATAAGGTAGCTTCCCTCAGGTTGCAATCATAGGGCCAACAACTTGGCAATCATCGTTAGAATCTTTAGACCCGCCCCTTTTCCCAGGGTTTTGGAGGCAAAGGAGGACCTTTGTTCAGTCTCACTGTTTTGGAGCCTAACAGCAGGACGTGTGGGTCTCTCTCTCCCACCTGCACAAAGGCTTCACTTCTCACAGCTTTTGCTGGGGGTTAAAGAATAGTTCCACAGCTTTTGCTGGGGGTTAAAGAAATAGATTCACAGCTCTGCTGGGGAAGTAAAGGAATAGTTCCACAGCTTTTGCTGGTGGAATACAGCCATCCTTTGCTGGGGCAGCAGGACAGTTCCTACAGACTTCGTGGAGTAGATCTAAAGGACACCTTTCGGCTTGGCAGATCTACAGCGGCCTTGTCTGGTAAGGGACCACTCGCTGTAAACAGCTCAAAATAAGTTTTATTGATCACAAAGTCATTTCTTCAAAGCAATGAGCTGGAAAACTTTAGAGGGGTGAAGAAAAACATACATTACAGTCTCAATTAGTCCTGGGTCCAAGGGGTTTGAAGCTGAGAAGCCTCACCAAGTTTCCTCCTTCCTCAATGGCTGTGAATGCCGGAGCAAACCACAACCCCAGTTCAGATGGCCTATGTTTTGAAGATTCAGGATCTTCCTTTGGTGCCAAAAGAACCGGCTTGAAGGCGCCTGGGTCTCCTCAATAATTATCCAGGACGATCTGAACATAAAGCATGAGTCTCAGGGGTAAAAAACCTCAGAACTGTTGCTAAGAGATAACTTAAATCAGGGTTCTTTAGAATCAAGTCTTTTACTCACGTCCATCTGGTACGAACTCTGATGGCAGAATGAAGAAAAAGGAAGTTCTCCCCTCTTGCAGGAAGAGGTGGAGCCAAACAGTACTGATTGACAGCTACAAGCAACCAATCCATACAAATATACATAAGCAGGGTAAAAAGGGGCAGGATTAAGCATGATACAACAGTTTAAATCTTACAACTAACAGTTCTATACATAGGTGGCGCCACTCGCGCCGTCACAGAAGAAAGGAACAGTTTACCACCAGTTGCCTGCCTTTGATAGCAGATTAAGGAAGCTACGGGTTTTCCAAGGTTATAAAGCATTTAATTCATTTGTTTGAAGATTTAAACCCAAATAAAGAACTTTGTTGAACTTATTTTGAGCCTAAATAGAACTTTGTGTTGGGAAATCTAAGGGGCCCTTCAGCTGAGGCGTCCCGGCGTCCCGTTGGGCATACAAAAGGCACATCCTGTAAAAAGACATTATTTCAGGCCCAGCGTGCGACAGGACAAGGCTAACTCTGGGATTTCCAGAACTGGGATGCAAATAAGTTACTTTTTCAAACTCTGTTTTGTCCTAATATCTGCTGCTAATGTCAGCTGCCTTCCTCCTTTGCTTCTGGTTCCCTTACGTATCAAACGCCCCAGAGAGAGCTTAGCAGTAGAAGTGCAGAAAAGTAATGCAAACGTGAAGGAACTGGAATTTGCTCTAAGCTGCATTTGCTGTCAGAGGCAACATTTGTGCTTGATGGATGTATGGTTGCTCTGAGCAAAAAAGGAAAGGAAATGCTGAAATTAAAATTAAAACAGGATTAACTGGAAATGTGGAACACTCGCTGGCCACATGGCCTCGCCATCTCTGAAAGGCTGCAAGCAAGGGGTGTACAACCTGTAACTGTTCTGGCTTGAGCTGCAGAATGGGAGGTGACCCAATATATGACAAAGCGCCATCCCTTCCAGGAGGGCCTATTTGCATGACTAATGCGCTCTCTTCGCCAGAGCTGTCTCGTCATCTGCTCTTCCTGCAGCGATGAAGTCTCAGAGGCCCTAAAGAGAAATGATGTGATCAAAACTGGCTCAGACCAAAAATAGCTGTTCTTCATGTCACTCTCGCATACTAGCGTCAACAAACGTACACACTCCCTCTCCCACACATTCACAGCCCGCGTGTGCATGCGGACTTGGTTTACTGTAATTTCTAGGAGATACTGTAGATCAGAGATTTAAAAAAATGGTTGGCAAAGGATGCTTGAGTCTGTGTTTTCAAAATGACAGGTGGTGGGGTTAATGGTGCAGAAAGATTATACGATGACAGCCATGGGAGGCACAGAATTCCCAAACCATCCTTTGGCTTAGAAGCAGGCAGTTCGTCCATAATTAAAAATCCCATTTAGAGTATTCCATATAAGCAAATGCAGCCTGAGCCTGCTATTCATGATTACACTATATTAATATCCATGTGCCTTGCATGCTCCACAATGGCACAAGGAATGGCGACAGATCCCTGCCTCCAGCAGCCTGCAATCTAAATCTTTAGAGTAGGAGAAAAGGCACAGACAGCAAGACGGGGATAAGAGCAGAATGCTGTTTCGCATACTTGATGTTTGTGTTTTTTGGGTTTTTGCCAATGTATTTATGGAAGATTTCCAGCAAGAATCTGATAGAAGGGAGATATACGAGGGGCGTTCATTAAAGATTTCCCCTGACCCACTTCTATTTATCACCGAATGCTGAAACTGCACATGGGTAATGATATAAGTATCTATAGGTTACATGCCAATTTACAACTCTGAACGCATAATGGTCTTGATTTTAACAGTGCTGAAGTGGTGCGAGGTTTGAGAATGGACCCAGTGGAATCCAGAGCAGTCATCAAGTGGGAAGGAATACCACTGGAGAATTGCAGCACACCCAAATATCTGGGAGTCACTCTGGACCGTGCCCTGACCTACAAGAAGCACTGCCTGAATATCAAGCAAAAAGTGGGCGCTAGAAGCAATATCATACGAAAGCTGACTGGCAAAACCTGGGGATCACAACCAGACACTGTGAAGACATTGCCCTTGCGCTATGCTACTCTGCTGCTGAGCATGCATGCCCAGTATGGAACACATCTCACCACGCTAAAACAGTAGATGTGGCTCTTAATGAGACATGCCGCATTATCACGGGGTGTCTGCACCCTACACCACTGGAGAAACTACAAAGCTATTGTTCTCCCAACCTTGCTCTATGCCGGCTAAACGTGGACTGTCTACAGACGTCACATGCAACTCCTGGAACGATTCCTTCAGCGCTGCCTCCGGAAAATCCTGCAAATCTCTTGGGAAGACAGGCAGACAAACGTCAGCGTGCTAGAAGAAGCAAAGACCACCAGCACTGAAGCGATGGTCCTCCGCCATCAACTCTGCTGGACCGGCCACGTTGTCCGGATGCCCGACCACCATCTCCCAAAGCAATCGCTCTACTCCAAACTCAAGAACAGAAAACAGAATGTTGGTGGGCAGGAAAAGAGATTTAAAGATGGGCTCAAAGCCAACCTTAAAAACTCTGGCATAGACACTGAGAACTGGGAAGCCCTGGCCCTTGAGCGCTCCAGCTGTAGGTCAGCTGTGACCAGCAGTGCTGCAGAATTTGAAGAGGCACGAATGGAGGGTGAAAGAGAGAAATGTGCCAAGAGGAAAGAGCATCAAGCCGACCCCGACCAAGACCACCTTCCACCTGGAAACCAATGCCCTCACTGCGGAAGAAGATGCAGATCAAGAATAGGGCTCTACAGTCATCTACGGAACCACAAGAATACTGATGCTGGAAGACTATCCTACTCTGCCAACGAGGGATCGCCTAAGTAAGTAAGTAAGTAATATAAAGGATAACATTCCACTATGTTACTGTATATAATAGGACTTCAGCATTCATGGGTATTGGTATAATGCAGACATGGACAAACTTTGGGCCTCCAGGTGTTTTAGACTTCAACTCCCATAATTCCTAACGGCCTCAGGCACTTTCCTTTCCCCCATCAGCCAATTAAGTTGAAGTCCAAAACACCTGGAGGCCCAAAGTTGCCTGATATAATGGGGTGTGTGTGTGTCCATCCTGGAACCAAACCCACCTGCACCCTAAAATCCCATACTCATGCCCTTCAACTTTGCCAAAAAGGGGCTGAAAAACTTGCCTTATACTCAAGTATTTACGGAAATTGGTGATATACAGTGGTTCCAAGTCTATTCAAAAGTGGATTCTTCAGATATTTTAAATAGGAGAGTACTCTTTACCATTGCTTTGAAGTCAATGCAAAGAACCCCATTCAGCCTGAAGGCTAAATTCAATTTCAGAGAAATACTTGGTGGCTGCATTCCAGTGGTGGGTGGCAGTGTGGAAACATACCAGTATAGTTTAGCTGGATGTTCTTATTGCAATTAACTTTTTCTACAGAGAGACATTGGATTGGAACAGAGGGACTATATAAACTCAGGAAAGTACCAAACAGAATTCGACCAATAAAATCATACTGGAGCACCTACAAATGCCTAGAGAGAAGGCTTCTGTAGGTATTTGTAAGTCCTTTAGTACAATTATATTACCGGTTTCATCCAGAGGTTGACCATAGAATTGCATTGGTGGACCTATACATGCCTGCAGAAGGTTTTAAAAATGTTTGCAATGGTTTGTTGTGAGTTTTCTGGGCTGTATGGCCATGTTCCAGAAGCATTATCTCCTGATGTTTCACTCACATCTATGGCAGGGATCCTCAGGTTGTGAGGTCTGTTGGAAACTAGGCAAGTGGGGTTTATATGTTTGTGGAAAGTCCAGGGTTTTATCTGTTTGATGCAAGTGTGAATGCTGCAACGGATAACCTTTATTAGCATTGAAAAGCCTTGCAACTTCAAGGCTTGGCTGCTCCCTGCCTGGGGGAATCCTTTGTTGGGAGGTGTTTAGTTGGCCTTGATTGTTTCTTTTTTGGAATTCCCCTATTTTTGAGCATTGTTCTTTCTTTACTGTTCTGATTTTAGAGTTTTTAAAATTTACTTAATGTAATTTTATTCTGTTATTATTACTTTTATTACATTTATTATTTTGCTCTTATTATTATTATTATTATTATTATTATTATTATTATGTTTACATTATTTTACTCTATTTATTATTGTTATTATTACACTTATTATTTTACTCTATTATTATTACATTCACATTATTTTACATTATTATTATTATTATTATTATTATTATTATTATTTTACTCTATTTATTATTAGCTATCCCTAACCACGTGTTACTGTGGCCCAGTCTGTTGAAATGGAAAAGAATCAAAGACAAAGAGCAGGTTTCTAATATGTTTAATTTCACAGTGCCTATGGGTATACAATATTTTTGTTGTTCTGTTGTCTGTGCAGATATAGATACCATCTGGTTTGCCGACTCAAGAACACGCTACATATAATTGTGCATGTGAGAAACATTCTGTGTCTACATCTGAACCTCACAATTCTAAAGATTGGCCTTTTTTTTGTCGTATCAGGAGCGACTTGAGAAACTGCAAGTCGCTTCTGGTATGAGAGAATTGGCCGTCTGCAAGGATGTTGCCCAGAGGACGCCCGGATGATTCGATGTTTTTATCATCCTTGTGGGAGGCTTCTCTCATGTCCCCGTATGAAGAGCTGGAGCTGATAGAAGGAGCTCATCCACCTCTCCCCGGATTTGGACCTGCGACCTGTCGGTCTTCAGTCCTGCCGGCACAGGGGTTTAACCCACTGTGCCACCGGGGGCTCCTGATTGGCCCTGAGTTTTGTTGATGGTGATTGCAAACATCTATCGAATTGGGAATTTCAATCTCTTAAATTGAAATGGCATATCCGTTGGAATCACAGGAATGCGAGGAATGAGGACATCTTCAACCCTGAATATCAAGGCAGATCATTCACATTGTCTGCTTGAAATTGGATTACATGTCAGTGTAGACAGGGCCCTTCCTCACAGCCATATAACTTAGAACAGGGGTCCTCAAACTATGGCCCACGGGCCACATGCGGCCCGCTGAGGGCATTTATCTGGCCCACCCGGTCTGGCCTGGCCCTCACCACTTACCAGGCCCAAGGCTGTTAGGAATGGTGGGAGTTGAAGTCCAAAGCACCTGGAGGGCCCAAGTTTGCCCATGTCTGCTATATAATAAGGCACTACCTGCCCCCACCCCCAAGTGCTGTGTAACTGTTTGACAATGATTCGCCTGTCAGTTAAAAAAAACCTATAGTCCGGCCCTCCAACGATCTGAGGGACAGTAATCTGGCCCCCTGTTTAAAAAGTTTGAGGACCCCTGACTTAGAACATCAAGGCAGATCATCCACAATGTCTGCTTTGAACTGGGTTATCTGAGTCCAATTGCAGCATTCACACATGCCTCAAGCAGACAAGAGTTCTTTCTCCCACCCTGGACTTTCCTCAGATAAACTCCTCTTTCCTAGTTTTCAACAGACCTCACAACCTCTGAGGATGCCTGCCATAGATGTGGGTGAAATGTCAGGAGAGAATGCTTCCGTACAGCCTGGAAAACTCACAGCAACCCAGTGATTCTGGCTATGAAAGCCTGTGACAGCACACTAATTGCAATGTTTGTTTATATTTCTGTGTTTTCCTCTATTGGGATCTGGCAAATCCTGTTCTCAAGATGAAAAGCACACGTCTGTGTTTTAGATGGATAAGGAATCAGCTGATTTCCCCTGTAATAGGCAGTAAGAGCACCTAGAGCTTCGGAGAGCTGCTGTTCAACCATTTCAAAGCTCCCTGCTTGAGCGGTGATGGTCCGATCGTCAGCGTAGATCAAACTCTCGGCCCCTAACTAACACTAAGGCAAGGGATCAAAGGACAGAGGCTGAGGAGAAGGAGGAGGGAGAGGAGGGGGGGGGGAAAGAGGAAGTCCACACTCTGTGCACACACTCTGACTCTCTGCCCCCCCCCCCCCACACACACACACTCCCACAGCACAAGGGAAGGAGGAAGGTGCCATGATGGGGGTAATAGGGACACACGAAACTGACATTGCTTGGAAAGGAGCCCCAAAGACCATCCAGCCCAACCTCATTTGGCAGTAAAGGAAGACACCATCAAAGCCCTCACAACAGATGGCCAACCAGTTCGAAGGGAGCCCTAAAGGCCATCCGGTCCAACCTCCTCCTTCCCTCCCTTCCTCTACTTCCCTTCCTTCTCCTTCCTTTACTTCTTTCGCTTCCTCCCTTCCCTCCTTCCTTTCCCTCCTTCCCCCCTTCCTTTCCTTTTCTCCCTCACTCCTCCCTCACTTTCTTTCCTTCCCTCCCTTTCTTTCCTTCCTTTTTCTCCTCCCCTCACCAGCTTCATCCTCCTTTATTAACTCTACTGCGTAGATGCACCCAAAGTAAACCCTTCCACACTGCCATGTAAAATCCAGAATGCACACACACACATATATGGATGGATGTTGGATCACTGGTTGGTCTATCTATCTAGCTAGCTATCACAATACTTTATATTACTATTATATATATTGCTATATAATACATATATATATTTAAGAGGAGCTTGAAGACGTGGTTGTTCCAGTGTGCCTTCCCAGAATAATGTTCCCATAGCACTTTGTCCTCCAAAGCACTTGATATTGTTTTAAGTCTGCTTGTATGTTTCCACAAACTGCCCCATCACTCTTTTCGCCCATGTCCAGCATTATTTTTTAATTTTAATTACATTTGGCCTACCCATAGATTTTAAAGTGTGTTGTCTTATTTGATAATGTTTATGTTATTGTTTTACTGTTTTGTTGTTTTATATTGCTTGTATTGTTATTGTTATTATATTGCTATATAATACATATATATTATATTATATATATTATTGTTATATATACTACTATATAATATAATGTTACTACTATATATTACTATATTAAATAGACTCATAGAATAGAGTTAGAAGGGACTCTACCATGGTATTGGGGGAGAACAGACAGGAAGGAAGGAGAGAAGAAAGGAGGGAGGGAAAAGGGAAGGAATGAAGGAGGGAAAGGGGAAAGGAAGGAAAGAGAGAAGGAGGGAGGGAAAGAAAGGAGGAGGGACGGAAAGAAAGAATTACCGAAGGAAGGAAGAAGAGAAAATAGAAAGGAAAGAAAAATGGAGGGAAATGCAGGAAAGAGGTAAAGAAGGAAGGAAGGAGAAAAGGAAATAAAAAGTCAAAGAAGGAAGGAAACAGGGAGGGAAGAAAGGAGACAAAGGAAGAAGTAGAGAAAGGGGGAGGGAAGGAAGGAAAGAGAGAAGGAAGGATGAAACGAAAGAGCGAAAGAAGGAATGAAAGAAAGAGGTAGAGAAGGAAGAAAGGAGAGAAAGGGGAAGAAAAAAAGGGGGGGGGAAGGAATAGGTAGATACCTCTCTTTCATAATAGTCCAGATATCTACCTCTACTTCGAAAATTCTTACTATAGGCCAGAGCAACGCGTGGCTGGGCACAGCTAGTTATAATATAACCGAAGATCCTCCTTTGTTGCTGAAATAAAGGACCTCATGCTAAGCAATGTTTTAATTAACACATTATTTTTGAGCGCTAACGACAGCATACGTGAAACCTGGGTCTATTTGAGAGAGGATGAGACAGGGCTAGCAGCTGTCCATCCATCCCTAGGGAAGGCTGTGTCTCTCACTTTGTCAGCCACGATCTTATCAGAAAGGGTCCATTTCTGGGGTTCAAGTGTTTTGGGCAGCTGCTCCCTGCACTCTTCTTACCTTGAAAGCATTTGATCCTGATGCATTGCACCCTATAAGATGGCATTTGGAAAACAGAGCACTGTTTGAGAACAGCTGTGTATGCGCGCACATGTGGCATAATAAACAGGCAGCACTGAGCAAGGTGGTGCTTTAATGTGTGGAAGAGTCACCTCCAGAGGTAGCTGTGCTACTCCAAGATACCTCACCCCTCCTCTTGTTCCCGTTACATAACCCCATTGCACAATCCAAGGCGTGCCTTTCTCTGCTGCTGTGGCTGAGCAGGGAGAGATTGGGCGAGACAAGCTATTTTTCTGTGCGTGGTGCAGCCGCCAGAACAAATCGCCAGCGATGCTAATTTGGAGCGGAAATTGGATTGGATTGCCGCACCCAATACCCCATGTCAAGACCTTTTCTCACAATGGACATTCCGTTCATCAGCTGCCAGGATTGGATGCAGAGGAAATGCCTCATTTCCATTGTATTGTTATTGAGAAATCAGAAACATATCCCCAACAAAATGAATTATATAAAATACTAGCGGTCCCCTGCATAGGTGGCCCTAGGTAATTTTCAACGGTAAGCAAACAGTATTTTGGCGCCCCCCCCCCCAACCAATCTTTGATATATATTTTCTGTTTGTCGTGGGAGTTCTGTGTGCCATATTTGGTTCAATTCCATCATTGGTGGAGTTCAGAATGCTCTTTGATTGTAGGTGAACTATACCTCCCAGAAACTACACTTGCCACACTTGCTCCCTTGCCTGGCCCGCTTTGGGTCCGGAGGCGTGCCTGAAGACCCCGGCGTGTGCACCAAAAAGTCACCTCTTCTCCTGACTTTCTCCTCAGCCATTGGGACCAAGAGAGAGAGAGAGAGGGGAGATGCCCACCTTTCCTGAAGGTAGGCGCAAAAACAAAGGAGGGAGCGGAGGTGGGAGATACCTCCAGCCGGAGGGCTTCTCTCTCTCTCTTGGTCCCAATGGCTGAAGAGAAAGTCAGGAGAAGAGGAGACTTTTGGTGCGCACGCTGGGGTCTTCAGACACTCCTCCGGACCCGAAGCGGGCCAGGCGCGGCGGCTCCGCCCCTTGGCCCACCCGCGGATTGGGGAGAGGAGAGGAGGCGGGTGGAGCACCGGGGGATTGGGAAAGGGAGCCGGTCATGGGGAAGGGATCGAACGCGGAGAACGATTGAGCGCCGGCTCTGCTCGTGCACCCGGTGGCCGGGTGGAGCAGGAACGAGAGGGGCTAGGCGAGGCTCAAGGGCCCGGCCCCTTTGGGAAGAGGATCGCCCGGCAGCGAGGCAAGAAAGCCGAGGCTCCCCCCGGACTGCTAGGGCTGTTGTGAGCTGAGGGGGTGCTCCTCAAGTGGCGGTCGAGGGGAATTTACAGAGGCGCCTCTGCGCCCCTGGCAAAAAAAGTGTTCTGCGACCGCTTACTTCGCGTAATGGACGAGCCGCCCCTGCCTGTACCCTTCACTGTGGCCCAGTCTGGTGATCTGGAAAATAAAGTAATGAGAAAGGGTTGGTTTCTAATATATGTAATGTCTTTATGCTTGTGGGTAAACAGTATTTCTTGCTGTTTCTTTGCCAATGTTGATGTGGAGATTGTCTGGTTTGCCTACTCTGGAACATGCAACATATCATTGTCCTTCTTAGGGGTCAAGAATCATAGAATCAAAGAGTTGGAAGAGACCTCATGGGCCATCCAGTCCAACCCCCTGCCAAGAAGCAGGAATATTGCATTCAAATCACCCTGACAGATGGCTATCCAGCCTCTGTTTAAAAGCTTCCAAAGAAGGAGCCTCCACCACACTCCGGGGCAGAGAGTTCCACTGCTGAACGGCTCTCACAGTCAGGAAGTTCTTCCTCATGTTCAGATGGAATCTCCTCTCTTGTAGTTTGAAGCCATTGTTCCACATCCTAGTCTCCAAGGAAGCAGAAAACAAGCTTGCTCCCTCCTCCCTGTGGCTTTCCTCTCACATATTTATACATGGCTATCATATCTCCTCTCAGCCTTCTCTTCTTCAGGCTAAACATGCCCAGCTCCTTAAGCTGCTCCTCATAGGGCTTGTTCTCCAGACCCTTGATCATTTTAGTCGCCCTCCTCTGGACACATTCCAGCTTGTCAATATCTCTCTTCAATTGAGGTGCCCAGAATTGGACACAATATTCCAGGTGTGGTCTAATAGAGGGGTAGCATGACTTCCCTAGATCTAGACACTATGCTCCTATTGATGCAGGCCAAAATCCCATTGGCTTTTTTTGCCGCCACATCACATTGTTGGCTCATGTTTAACTTGTTGTCCACGAGGACTCCAAGATCTTTTTCACACGTACTGCTTTCAAGCCAGGCATCCCCCATTCTGTATCTTTGCATTTTGTTTTTCCTGCCAAAGTGGAGTATCTTGCATTTGTCACTGTTGAACTTCATTTTGTTAGTTTTGGCCATCTCTCTAATCTGTCAAGATCGTTTTGACATATATATCTATATCTATGGCTGGATGGCTCTTTGTCAGGAGGGCTTTGATTAGGTTTTCTTGCCCTGGTGAAGAGAGTTGGACTGGATGGCCTTGAGTATTTTCTGGACCCCGGGGGGGGGGTGTCACCAGGGGGGTGTCAGAAGGGTCACCAAAGACCACCAGAAAACACAGGATTTTCTGTTGGTCATGAGGGTTCTGTTTGGGATGTTCGGCCCAATTCCATCGTTCGTGGGGTTCATAATCGTCTTTGATTGTAGGTGAACTATGCATCCTAGTAACTACAACTCCCAAATTGACTCCCCCAAACTCCATCTGCATTTATATTTGGGCATATTGAGTATTCGTGCCAAGTTTGGTCCAGATCCATCATTGTTTGAGTCCACAGTGCTCTCTCAATGTAGGTGAACTACAACTCCAAAATTCAAGGTCAATGCCCACCAAACTCTTCTAGTGTTGATGGAGTTCAGAATGCTGTTTGATTATAGTTGAACTATAAATCCCAGCAACTACAACTCCCAAATGACAAAATAATAATTTTTGAGTGATGGTCACTCCTTGTATTGTGAGGCGTTTTGTTGACAAATTTGGTGTGATTTCATTCATTGGTTCTTTATTTTTAAGGTACTCATTATGCACAGAGCATTTATATATATATAGATATGAATTATTGTATTGTCGAAGGCTTTCATGGCCGGAATCACTGAATTGCTGTGAATTTTCCATGTTGTATGACCATGTTCCAGAAGCATTCTCTCCTGACGTGAAGATGGGCTTAAAGGCAATCTTAAAAACTGTGACATAGACACCAAGAAGTGGGAAGCCCTGGCCCTTGAGCGCTATAACTGGAGGTCAGTTACAGGGGCACAAATGGGGGGGGGGGGACAAAAGGGAGAAATGTGCCAAGAGGAAGGCACAACAAGCCAACCTGACCGGGACCGCCTTCCACCTGGAAACCGAAGTCTTCACTGCAGGAGAACATGGGGATCAAGAATAGGGCTCCACAGCCACCTATGGACTCACCATCAAGAGACTACACTTGGAGGACCGTTGTACCATCGCGGCCTGGGGATCTATAGTGAAAAAACAAGGATGTGGCAACTTTTCCCCAGGGGATTGCTTCTTGCCTTCCTTTAGAGAACTGGAACTCTCGAGGATCAACAAAACACTATAGATAACTCGAAATAAGCTTTATTGTTCACAAAGAGTTATCTTTCTCAGGCATTAAACTTGATGTTCCAAAAGGGGTAAAGAAAATATACATTACAGTCTCTGGTTGTCTTGGGTCCAAGGAGTTCTCCAGCTGAGTAGCTTCCAAGTTCCCTCTTTCTCAATGGCTATGAAGTTGGAACATTCACAACCCCAGTCCAATGGCCTATATTGAAGGCACAAAGTCTTCCTCTTGATGCCAAAGGACTGGTTTGAAGGCGCTTAAGATTCCTCAACGTCGTTCAGGTGAGCTGGGCATGAAGTATGAATCTTAAGGGTATAAACCTGAGAATTGGTGGTAAGAAATGACTTGACCAAGGGCTTTGAGCCAAGCCTTTCGCATGTCCATCTGTTGAGCCTTTGGTGGAAAGAATGAAATCAAAAGCACTGCCCTCCTCCCTAAGAAGGGGTGGAGCCAAACAATTGAGCTGGGGGAGCAATCCAATTGATGTAAAACAACATTGATAGACAGCTGTAGATAACCAAACAATTCAAACCAGTGGTTCCCAACCTGTGGGTCACCAGATGTTTTGGCCTTCAACTTCCAGAAATCTTAACAGCTGGTAAATTGGCTGGGATTTCTGGGAATTGTAGGCCAAAACACTTGAGGACCCACAGGTTGAGAACCGCTGAACTATATAAACAACAATGGGTTAATTGTGCCGTCACAACTGTCATCCTCGTGCTATGAGGGATCACCTAAGTAAGTAAGTAAGTAAGTAAGTCCAGAATTGTAGTCTGAAGTTTGATCAATGACATCATGCTGGCTCTGTCAAAGAAGAAAGGCAGGAACTAAATTTAATGCACGAATGAACAATGTTCTGAAGAAGGCTGAAAGGATGGGGATCTACTGTACTACAGGGACTGGTAACTTCCCTTCCCCCTTTCCTAGCAAAGGCCTATTTCTGAATGACAGAAGGGAGAGCTGTCAAAGAGGAGGTTACAACCAGCCCAGAGGGGCTTCCATCCTGCAGAAATGCATAGTCTACAAAGGCTCTTCTCTGTTAGCTCAGCTCAGTCAATGAAGCAATGACATGACTAAGTGGGCAAGACTTCCTGACAGCCACCTCTGGCCATGGCAGCACATCACAGGGCAGAAATAATAGAGCGGCAATGGAGGGTCAAATGGGATCCATCATACTAGGTGACAAATCCATCTATCTGTATAAATAAAAATGTAATGTTCGTTTGTGAAATTAACATAACTCAAAAACCACTGGATGAATTGACACCAAATTTGGACACAAGACACCTATCAGGCCAACGAGTGACCATCACTCATAAAACACTGAAAAACACAGCAGAAGATAGTTAAAAAACAAAAATAAATAAATAAATATACATTACAACGAATGCGCAAAACCACATATAAACACACAAGCACACAGACATATATACACAGAAAACATATACACAGACTGGGCCACAGCAACGCGTGGCAGGGGATGGCTGGTATAAATGTAATGTTCATTTGTGGGATTAACATAACTCAAAAACCACCAGACGAATTGACACCAAATTTGGCCACAAGACACCTAATAATGCAAGGAGTGACCATCACTAAAAAAAATAAATGATTTTTTTTATTTGGGAGTTGTAGTTGCTGGGATTTATAGTTCATCTACAATCAAAGAGCATTCTGAACTCCACCAATTGAACCAAACTTGTCACACAGGACTCCCATGACCAACAGAAAACACTGGAAGGGTTTGGTGGGCATTGACCTTGAATTTTGGAGTTGTGGTTTACTTACATCCAGAGAGCACAGTGGACTCAAACAATGATCGATCTGTACCAAACTTGGCACAAATACTCTATATGCCCAAATATGAACACAAATTGAATTTGGGGGAAATAGACCTTGACATTTGGGAGTTGTAGTTACTGGGATTTATAGTTTACCTACAATCAAACTCCACCAACAATAGAATTGGGCCAAACCTCCCACACAGAATCCCTATGACCAACAGAAAATACTATGTTTTCTGATGGTCTTTCATGACCCTTCTAACACCCCCTCACAACACCCTCCCAGGGATCCCGACCTCCAGGTTGAAAAATGCTGCCTTAAGGCCATCTGGTCCAACTCCCTTCACCAGGTTAAGAAAACTTAATCAAAGTCCTCCTGACAGAGCCATGCAGCCATAGATATAGATAGATAATATATATGATTCACACACACAGATATGTATATGTATATTTTTCTAAAGGAGAGGAGAGAGGGGCCCGGAGAGGAGAGAGTGTGTTCCATAGTCAGAGGCCCACCACTGAGAGGGCCCTGTCTCTTGTCCCAGCCAATCACACTTACGAGGGTGGCAGGACAGAGACCAGGGCCTCCCCCAACGATCTTAAGCTTGGAGATGGATCATAGAGGGAGATACATTCGGACAAGTAAGCTGGGCCAGAAATACAACTCCAGAATTCAAGGTCAATGCCCACAAACCCTTCCAGCATTTTCTGTTGGTCATGGGACTTCTGTGCGCCAAGTTTAGTTCAATTCCATCATTGATAGCGTTCAGAATGCACTTTGGTTGTAGGTTAACTATAAATCCCAGCAACTACAACTCCCAAATGACAACGTTAAGGGGGGAAAAAAATCCTCAACACGTTACCTATTGGTTGGGATGAAATCCTCTCTTTAAAAATGCCCTTCCATGGAAGTGAAGGAAATGGTTGATTAAATCAAAAGGAAAGTATTTCTAGATATACTTCTATATGATAGGGACTCAGGTCAATTGCATCATGGATGCACTTGTGCTTTCCAAAGCATCGGTTAATCTTATTTTCAGTCTAATTCACTCTCTGGCACCAAATGCTCTCTGCATGCATTGAAGCCCAGGCACAGATGCTGATAGGGCAGCAGACCCTCCATCTGTTACTCCCACTCTCTAGAGCATTTTTCTCCACTTAGAGGACTGGTGTGTGGTCCGTTGCCTGCCTTGTGCTCAGGTACAACAGACTGTGTGGAGTCCTGATGTTGCAGATTCTGAACATGGCTGCAGGGGGGTGCCTCTTCTACATCAGATACCTGTGGGAGTTGCATATGATCCTTGATCATTCTTGGGTTCGCAGAGGAGAGCGAACGCAGGTGGTGATGACAAGCAGCGCTCTCTTTTAGCTTCTGCCTTTCCACGCCCAAAAGATCGCCAAGAGAGGCTTAGTGTTGTACCCCGGAGCAGGAACACTTCTGTTCTCAAACACAACATCAGTACAGTAAAATCAGGAAGCAGTTTATTGAAGGATATATGTAAGAAAAGCAGTAAAAATGATAGAAACAATATAGTCCAAAACAGTATAATAGATAGTCCATGAAATTCAAGGTAAAAACACAAGATCCAAGGATGCAAAATCCAGAAGAACAAGACAGCATGGAGATCCAATACGTAGAACAGGAACCAGGCAAAATTTGAAACACGAAGCAAGAAATCCACTTGGAAACAAGACGGTCACGAAACTCCAACATTGACCAGACTAAGCTAACATCCTTTCCCTGTCTCACATAAAGCTTTTTCTGTCTCATGAAACGAAAGAAAAGCATTCTGTTTGCCTTTACAACCAGATGAGGATTTCTTTTCTCTCTTTTCTGATAGACAGGCTGACCTTTGGTGAGCTTGGGAACTTTCTCTTAGTTTACAGGAGGCTTTCAATCTCATTAACTTCTGCACCTGACAAATCATCTATTATTATTATTATTATTATTATTATTATTATTATTATTATTATTATTAACTTTATTTATACCCCACAAAATCTCCCAAAGGACTCGATGTGGCTTACAAGGCCAAGGCCACCACCAACAACAACATACAAATACAACAATAAAACTCATAAGCAAATAATAAAACATCAAGCAAACAATAAAACACTAAAAACTATGACACCATGATGCATTTAAAACCTAAAGATATCTCTATCTATCTATCTATCTATCTATCTATCTATCTATCTATCTATGTATGTATTTACAGTATTTATATTCCGCCCTTCTCATCCCGCAGGGGACTCAGGGCAGATTACAATGTACATATACATGGCAAACATTCAGTGCCATAGACACATAACATATATAGACAGACACACAGAGGCTATTTAACATTCCAGCTTAATGAAGGTATTCTGGCCACCAGGGGAGCTGTTGCTTCCATCCATTTGTGACACTGATGGAGTACTTCATCATTTTTTGCATGCTTGCTGGAAGTTTTTACGACATCCTAAATTAGTCTCCCCACATAAGCGATACCTAAATTTCCTACTTGACAGGTGCAACTGTCTTTCGGGCTGCAAAGGTTGACAGCAAGCTACACAAATTGGTCGGAAGCTCACTCTGACTCGGACTGGCTTCGAACTCATGACCTTTTGGTCAGTAGTGATCTTAATGCAGAGAGGAGGGAGCAAGCTTGTTTTCTGCTGCCCTGGAGACTAGGCCACGAAACAATGGCTTCAAACTACAAGAAGGAGATTCCATCTGAACATGAGGAAGAACTTCCTGACTGTGAGAGCCGTTCAGCAGTGGAACCCTCTGCCCCAGAGTGTGGTGGAGGCTCCTTCTTTGGAAGCTTTTAAACCAGTGTTTCTCAACCTGGGGGTCGGGACCCCTGAAGGGGTCACGAGAGGGTGTCAGAGGGGTGACCAAAGACCATCACAAACAGTATTTTCTGTTGATCATGGGAGTTCTGTGTGGGAAGTTTGGCCTAATTCTATCATTGGTGGGCTTCAGAATGCTCTTTGGTTGTAGGTGAATTATAAATCTCAGCAACTACAACTCCCAAATATCAAGATCTATTTTCCCTGAACTTCACCAGTGTTCACATTTGGACATATTGAATATTCATGCCAAGTTTGATCCAGATCCATCATTGTTTGAGTCCACAGTGCTCTCTGGATGTAGGCGAACTGCAACTCCAAAACTCAAGGTCAATGCCCACCAAACCCTTCCAGTACTTTCCGTTGGTCATGGGAGTTCTGTGTGCCAAGTTTGGTCCAATTCTATCATTGGTAGAGTTCAGAATGCTCTTTGAATGTAGGTGAACTGTAAATCCCAGCAACTACAACTCCCAAATGACAAAATCAATCCTCCCATCCCAACCCCACCAGTATTCAAATTTGGGCATATTGGATATTTGTTCCAAATTTGGTCCAGTGAATGAGATTACATCCTGCATATCAAATATTTACATTACGATTCATAACAGTAGCAAAATTACAATTATGAAGTAGCAATGAAAATAATGTTATGGTTGGGGGTCACCACAACAGGAGGAACTGTATTAAGGGGTCGCGGCATTAGGAACGTTGAGAACCCCTGTTTTAAACAGAGGCTGGATGGCCATCTGTAAGGGGTGATTTGAATGCAATATTCCTGCTTCTTGGCAGGGGGTTGGACTGGATGGCCCATGAGGTCTCTTCAAACTCTTTGATTCTATGATTCTATGACTCCCAGTCAGCTGCAGTGCAAGTCCTCAGAAGACAGTTCCTCAGAGAAAGGCTGCCGTGGGCCCCTTTCAGGAATTTGACCTTGAGAATCTACAGGAGAAGCACCCTGTTTATGAGAAAACTTGGGCCTTTCAGCAAGGCCAGAACCAGACCTTTCAACAAGGCTAGGACTTGACAACTCAGGCCCAGGAAAACTATAATCCCCGCTGACATCAGACCCAATCACAGGCTGAACGGCAACATTTAGGCCATCACTGCTGGCATATCACAGCCAGACTTTCCTTCACCCAAACAAAACCGGATTCTTAGCATTGAAGGAGAGTGGCTTCTGATGAAGTTTTATTGCCATCCTGCCCTGAGCTTGGAAATGTCATCAGTTTGCACGACAGCTCATGGGATCTCCCAGCTACCCTGGCCACAAGATCTCCTGCATGTAATGTTTACAAAGGGGTGCTAGTAATGTTCTCATTGCTTCTTGCTCTTTCTCCCTTCAAAAAGTAAAAGAAAGAGCAGCTTGACAGTGTTTTCCAAATGGCAATGCTAAGATTTCCCTGCTTGCAAGCAACTGCTTTGAATGCAAAGAACTACCAGCATGACCTAAATCTCAACTAATTCTCCAGCGATGGGGGCCCTTTTTGGATGCAGCAATTGTCCCACCGCAGAGAGAACACCCCTCTGTGACAAACCATCATGCAGATGATAAGGACACAGCAAAGTATGTAGCAAATGCACATATGTCTATTTTAAAGTATGCGCAGGGAGAATTCTGGATTCTACAGCTAAGGAAATATTGGTTTCATAATCAAGGTGGGGCACATTCCGTTTTGCCATTTATTATTGACTGTCATTAAGCAATTTATGACTCCTTCAGAAAGAGCAAGTGTGTTGGGAGATTGTAGTATCTTTTACTCTACAACAGTTTTTCTCACTCTTTCTAATGCCACAACCCCTTAATACAGTTCCTCAATGTTGTGGTGACCCCCAACCATAACATTATTTTTGTTGCTACTTCATAACTGTCATTTTGCTACTGTTATGAATCGTCATATAAATATCTGATATGCAGGATGTATTTTCATTCACTGGACCAAATTTGGAACAAATTTGTCATTTGCGAGTTGTAGTTGCTGGGATTTGTAGTTCACCTACAATCAAAGAACATTCTGAACTCCATCAGCTATGGAATTGAACCAAACTTGGCACACAGAACTCCCATGACCAACAGAAAATACTGGAAGGGTTTGGTGAGCATTGACCTTGAGTTTTGGAGTTGTAGTTCACCTACATCCAGAGAGCACTGTGGACTCAAATAATGATGGATCTGGACCAAACTTGGCACGAATATTCCATATGCCCAAATATGAACACTGGTGGAGTTTGGGGGAAATAGAACTTGACGTTTGGAGCTGTGGTTGCTGGGATTTATAGTTCGCCAACAATCAAAGAACATTCTGAACCCCACCAACAATAGAATTGGGCCAAACCTCTCACACAGAACCCCAATGCCTTGAAAGGACTTGCTGACATGAGCCTCCCTCCAACCACACATGTTCTCCCTTGCCCACACATGCGCACCATGCTGCAATGCACCAAGCACGCCTGCTCTCCCCTCCTTGCTTGGAGTCTCAGAAACAGCCCTCCCCTTGGCTGAGAGGCCTGCTGAGAGCCAGCCAATCACAGCGGAGGAGGGTTTTTGGTGGGAGGATTCGTCGTCTGTTTCCAAAAAGGAAGAGAAGGACAGGCAGAGAGATCTTCGGCCTTCTCTGCCAAAGGGGTCCATAAGACCATCAGAAATATATGTTTTCTTAAGGTCTTTGGTGACCCCTCTGAAATCCCCTCGCAACCCCCTCCAGGGGTCCCAACTCCCACGTTGAGAAACACTGCTCTAGTCCTTGGTGCAATGGATTAAACCCTTGTGCTGACATGACTGCTGATAGAAAGGTCAGCAGTTTGAATTTGGGGAGCAGGGTGAGCTCCCATCTGTTAGCTCCAGCTTCCCATGCAGGGACATGAGAGAAGCCTCCCACAAGGTTGGTAAAACTTCTGGGCATACCCTCGGCAACGTCCTTGCAAACAGGCATTTCTCTCACACTAGAAGCGATTTGCAGTTTCTCAAGTTGCTCCTCACACACACACACACACACACACACACACAAAACCAAATCAAAACAAAACAAAAACTCTAGTCTTCACTTTGTATAAGCTTTCTGTTGTCTGGAATGATTTACCGGAAATGTTTGGCATCAGCTGCAACATTTTACTCCTACCATCGGGTGAATTTCTTCTTAATGCTGAGACATATAGGAACAAGAAGGTATCCCTCTTATCCTTCCCCTTTAAAACCTTTTTTTAAAGTGCTACCATTGAAACGTCACATTGATACTCTAGGGCTAAACCATCCCTCCGCATTTGCTGGCTTAACTTGTGCAGATTTGATTCTTTGAGGATAATTTGTGCTTTTCCCATTTTGGTGGGGATCTTGCACCCCTAAACCTCGCACATTTGGATGACTCACTGTGCCTTCTACAAAACAGAAGCCAATTTGCCTTTCAAATGATGCAACCAGCTCCCAAAACATGCCCCAGTTTGGAAGTCTTTGGAAAAGCTGCAGATCCAAGACGCTGCTGATAGACACGAACAACTGGCAAATCCTGGTAAAACAGTATGTAAGAACTCCTAACTTTAAACTATGTAATATGGGACAAACCATGGAAAGATGTTTTCAAAAAAGGAAGAGAACAGGAGCATTCTTTATATTAGTCCAGCATTTCTCAACCTAGGGGCACGAGGGGGTGTCAGATGGGTCACCAAAGACCATCAGAAAATACAGTATTTTCTGTTGGTCATGGGGGTTCTGTGTGGGAAGTCTGGCCTAATTCTATTATTGGCGGGGTTCAGAATGCTGTTTGATTGTGGGTGAACTATAAATCCCAGCAACTACAATGCCCAAATGCCAAAGTGTATTTCTCCAAAGTCCACCAGTGTTCACATTTAAGCATATTGAGTATTTGTGCCAAGTTTGGTCCAAATCTATCATTGTTTGAGTCCACAGCGCTCTCTGGATGTAGGTGAACTAGAACTCCAAAATTCACGGTCAATGCCCACCAAACTCTTCCACTATTTTCTGTTGGTCATGGGAGTTGTGTGTGCCAAGTTTGGTCCAATTCTATCGTTGGTGGAGTTCAGAAAACCCTTTGATTGTAGGTGAACTATAAATTCCAGCAACTACAACTCCCAAATGACAAAATAAACAAATCACCCTCCCTCCAACCTCACCTGTATTCAAATTTAGGTGTCTCATGGATTTGTGCCAAATTTGGTCCAGTGAATCAAAATACATCCTGCATATCAGATATTTACATTACGATTCATAACAGTAGCAACATTACAGTCATGAAGTAGCAACGAAAATAATTTTGTGATTGAGGATCACCACAACATGAGGAACTGTATTAAGGGGTCACAGCTTAGGAAGTTTGAGAACCACTGTGTTAGGATGATTGTCTTGGCTCCAGAAGTAGTTTTAGTTTCATAAACAACTAGCTTGGGTACCCAGTGTTGCCTGGATTATTTGAAAAAGTCTTTTTTATTGTAAAAATGCATAAGGTTGCGGATGAACTACAACTCACACCATGCCAGGTTAACCACATAAAACTCCATCAGTACTTCACGTTGGTTATGTAAGGCAAGTTTGCTCTAGATGCATCATTGGTGGGGTTCAGTGTGCACTCTGGCTGCAAGGTAAACTACAGCTTCCAAATGTCAAAGTCTATTTCCCCAAAGTCCACCAGTGTTCACATTTAGGCATATTGAGTATTCGTGCCAAGTTTGGTCCAGATCTATCATTGTTTGAGTCCCCAGTGCTCTCTGGATGTAGGTGAACTAAAACTCCCAAACTCAATGTCAATGCCCACCAAACTCTTCCACTATTTTCTGTTGGTCATGGGAGATCTGTGTGCCAAGTTTGGTTCAATTCCATCATTGGTGGAGTTCAGAATGCTCTTTGATTGCAGGTTAACTATAAATCCCAGCAACTACAACTCCCAAATGACATGATCAATACCCTCCCCCACCAGTATTCCCCACCAGTATTCAAATTTGGGCATATTGGGTATTTGTGCCAAATTTGTTCCAGTGAATGAAAATACATTCTGCCTATCAGATATTTACATTACAATTCATAACAGAAGCAAAATTACAGTTATGAAATTGAAACGAAAATAATGTTATGGTTGGGGGTCACCACAACATGAGGAACTATATTAAGGGGTCGCGGCATTAGGAAGGTTGAGAAACACTGCATTAGTCCCTTTACAACTGAGCCCAATTAAAGCACTGGAGACAATTTGAAAAAGAATTAAACCGCATCCACGCGCCATCTGAAAGGTTAGTGTCGCAAGAAAGAGCTGCAGGGCACCTCGGATTTGTAAACGCCTGCCTTCCACTCTGGTGTTGCTACAAGGAGTTCAGAAGCTTTCACTTCTGATTTAGATTAACTGCCTGCAAGAACACTGCGATTTACTTAATGTAATGCTACTCAAAAGTGGTGGCGAGTTTCCTCGAAAGTATACAATCGTAACGCGGCACAAAGAAGGTACTACTAACCTTTGGCATAAAGGGAAAAACAAACAACTATTTCAGACAGCTTGAGAAGCACTGGTTTAAAACACAATGTCAGACACTGTTTGGTCCCACATCGATGGATGGATGAATTCATTCTGAATTGTAGTTTTTTGCTTTCAAAAGGTTGAATATCTTTTATGTATAGAAAAGTCATACAGTGTGTATGCTTGCTTGTTGGCTTCTAAATGGCTTGATAGAGCCAGTCCAAACTTATACATGTAATAATAGAGCCTTCTCTGTGGTGGCCCCTCGGCTGTGGAACTCCTTGCCTAGGGATATTAGATCAGCCCCCTCCCTCCTGACCTTTCGTAAGAGAGTGAAAACCTGGCTCTTCGAGCAGGCATTCGGAACCCCGGAATAGATAGTCAAGCTTGAGATGGAGAATGACCCAGGAATGCCCAAGACGATGAAATGGACGAGGATTGGAATGAGAGGATATAGCTCTTTTTAAATTGTTATTGCACTGTATTGCACTGTCTTTTTTTTTCTAATTGCACTTAACTGTTTTTACTTTTGTATTGTATTGATGGCATCGAATTGTGCCGATATGTAGACTGCCCTGAGTCGCCTGCGGGCTGATATGGGCGGGATATAAGTGACGTAAATAAATAAATAATAAATAATAACAATATTATATTTATATTCCGTGGAGTCCCCAGTGGCGGAATGGGTCAAACCCTTGTGCCGGCAGGACTAAAGACCGACAGGTCGCAGGTTCGAATCTGGGGAGAGGCGGATGAGCTCCCTCTATCAGCTCCAGCTCCTCATGCAGGGACATGAGAGAAGCCTCCCACAAGGTTGATAAAAACATCAAATCATCCAGGCGTCCCCTGGGCAACGTCCTTACAGACGGCCAATTCTCTCACACCAGAAGTGACAGGTCGCAGGTTCGAATCTGGGGAGAGGCGGATGAGCTCCGTCTGTCAGCTCTAGTTCCCCATGCGGGGACATGATGGAAGCCGCCCAAAAGGATGGTAAAACATCAACATCCAGGTGTCCCCTGGGCAATGTCCTTGCAGACAGCCAATTCTCTCACACCAGACGCAACTTTCTAAGTTGCTCCTGATACAAAAAGAAAATCCTCCCTTTCTCCCCGAGGGGACTCAGGGCGGATTATAGTGCACATATACGGTAAGCAATCTATGTCATTATACAATTAACAAAGATAGACAGAACATAAACAGAGGTAAAGGTTTCCCATCTTTTTTTGCATCTCTGGCATCTGGAGGATGTGCTTGACTCTAGCCACAGTGTGTGTCTGTGTGCTGTCGGTCCATCTTCCATGCTGAGGAGCTTTGTTGTCCTTAGATGCTCTCCAGATTGCATCGCCGGCATGTCTGCATGGGCAACTTTTATTACCTCCCCACCAAAGCATTACCTATTTATCTACTCACATTGCTGTTTTCGAACTGCTAGATGAGCAGAAGCTGGGCTGACAGTGGGAACTCACTCCAAACCGGGCTTGACCTGTCGACCTTTCGATCGGCAAGATTTTCTGCAGCTGGCAGTTTAAACCACTGTGCTAAAGCCCGGCCCTTCATTATGCAATTTAAAATAATGTATTGAACTAAAAGAAACACCCTTTACACTCTCTGTCAATAAAATAGATTCAACACCTTGAACAGGTTCTTTAAGATATGGAGTAAAACCTGGAATGAATTTACTGCTCCATCAACATGGGAGCCAATACTCCAGAAGACTGGAGCAGAATTCAAAATGATCTGAACAGATTGGAGAGATGATTGGCCAAAACGAACAAAATGAAGTTCAACAGGGACAAACGCAAGATACTCCACGTAGGCAGAAAAACGGAGAGGCAAAGATACAGAATGGGGGACGCCTGGCTCGAGAGCAGTACATGTGAAAAGATCTTGGAGGCCTCATGGGGTAGGAAAGTGAACATGAGTCAACAATGTAATGCGGCAGCTTAACAAGCCAATGAGATTTTGGCCTGGATAAATAGGAGCATAGTGTCTAGATCCAGGGAAGTCATGCTATCCCTCTCTTCTGCCTTGGTCAGACCACACCTGGAATACTGTGCCCAATTCTGGGCACCAGAATTGAAAGGAGATATTGACAAGTTGGAATGTGTCCAGAGGAGGGCGACCAAAATGATCAAGGGTCTGGAGGACAAGCCCTATGAGGAGCAGCTTCAAGAGCTGGGCATGCTTAGCCTGAAGAAGAGAAGACAGAGAGGACACATGATAGCCATGTATAAATATGTGAGAGGAAGCCACAGGGAGGAGGGAGCAAGCTTGTTTTCTGCTGCCCTGGAGACCAGGACGCAATGAAGCATTGGTTTCAAATTACAGAAAAGGTTATTCCACCTAAACATTAGGAAGAACTTCCTGACTGTGAAAGCTGTTCATTAGTGGAACGCTCTTTCTCCCCCAGATGTGGTGGAGCCTCCTTCTTTGGAGACTTTTAAAGCAGAGGCTGGATGGCCATCTGTCAGGGGTGCTTTGAATGTGATTTTCTGGCTTCTTGGCAGAATGGGGTTGGATTGGATGGCCCACGACGTCTCTTCCAACTCAATGATTCAAGGCATTGAACCAAGTGCCTGTTAGGATACATACTCTACACTTAATAAATCCTGTTTATTTCTTTATATTCTCTTTTATTATGTACTAGCTTGGGTACCCAGCAATGCCCGGGTTATTTGCCCGTTTATAATTTGCACAATTTGTTCATAGTAATTTCCACTAGAATGGATAAGTTTCTAATTAAGATCAGAAAATCAGTTGACAATGTTTGTGATTAATGATGTGGAGGGACTATAGAGCATGGGCAAACTTTGACCCTCCAGGTGTTTCGGATTTCAACTCCCACAATTCCTAATAGCCTACTGGCTGTTAGGAATTGTGGGAGTTGAAGTCCAAAACACATGGAGGGTCGAAGTTTGCCCATGCCTGCTATAGAGAAAACTACAACTGTAGTACATCAGAAGTATAAAGGAAAAAAATTCCAAACCTCGTTTATGTAGTAAAGATTATATGAAACTTCTATATAAATTATATGTGATATGCTAGATGTATTATATAAAACTCTTACAAGGACTTGGTTTAACCTCTGGCTTGCTAGTAAAACTGAATGACCGTGTCGCAAAAGGATGCATGTCTAAGAGTGTGTTCCTGTTGGTTCTCTTGAACCTCTCAGCAGCCTTCGATATCATTGACCACAGTATCCTTCTGGGATGCCTCGCGGGAATGGGTCTCAGAGATAATGTTTTGCAGTGGCTCCAATCCTTTCTGGAGGGCCGTTCCCAGGCGTTGTTGGGGAACACCTGCTCGGCCCCACAACCATTGTCCTTTGGGGTCCTGCAAGGCTCGGTATTGTCTCCCATGTTGTTTAACATCTACATGAAGCCATTGGGAGAGATCATCTAGAGTTTTGGAGTTCGTTGTCATTTGTATACAACTCTACCACTCCTTTCCACCTGCTACTAAGGAAGCTGTTCAGGTTCTGAACCGGTGCTTGGCAGCTGTGACAGTCTGGATGAGGGCAAACAAATTGAAACTGAATCCATACAAGACAGAGGTTCTCCTGGTCAGTCGCAAGGCCGAACAGGGTATAGGGTTACAGCCTGTGCTGGATGGGGTTACCCTCTCTCTGAATGCACAGGTTCACAACTTGGGAGTGATCTTGGATTCATCACTGAGCCTGGAAGTCCAAGATTCAGTGGTGGCCAAGGGAGCTTTTGCACAATTAAAGCTTGTGCGGCAGTTACATCTGTACTTTGGGAAGTCTGACTTGGAAATGGTGGTCCACGTTCTTGTTACATCGAGAATAGACATGGGGTAGACTTTGAAGACTGCTTGGAAGCTTCAAATGATCCAACGGGCAGCAGCCAGGTTTCTCACCGGAGCGGCATAACTCCCCTGTTATGCCAGCTCCACTGGCTGCCAGACTGCTACCGAGCACAATTCAAAGTGCTGTCTTTATCCTACAAAGCGCTATACGATTTCAGCCCAGCTTACCTGTACGAACGTATCTCCCCCTATGAACCATCACGGAGGTTAAGATCTTCTGGGGAGGCCCTGCTCTCAGTCCCACCTGCTTTGCAAGTGCGGTTGGTGGGAATGAGACAGGGCCTTCTCAGTGGTGGCTCCTCCACTCTGGAACCCTTTTCCCAGTAAGATTAGATCAGCACCCTCCCTCCTGGCCTTTAGAAAGATAACAAAGACATGATTATGGAACCAAGCTTTTGACTAGTAAAGTAATGCAGTAGAAGACGTAGATATGGAATATGTGCAATCGACATCTGGAATGGCCTAGTCTACAAGTTTGGATCATGTGATTTTAATGTTTTTATTAGGTGTTTTTAATTTTTATACTTCATATTTAAATGTCCTCTTATTTTATGGAGAATTTGTCCTATTGTATTTTTAATGCTAGTCATATGTTGTTTGATTTATGATTTGGTGTATGTATGTAAGGCATTGAATTTCGCCATTATTTTTGTAAACCACTTTGAGTCTCCCCAGGGTGAGAAAAGCAGTATATAAATAGAATAAATAAAATAAATAAAAAGCGTGTCACTAATAGGAAAAGTTTGTAAAATTCTGGGTTAAGAGAGAGGTTGTGCCTGCGAATCTATGTTGATTGGGGCGGGGGATCACTAGTCCAATTGCAACCTCTTCATTCTCCCCCCAACCCATTTTCCCCCGCTATTCACTTACAAAACCTTCCAAAATCCCATGTTTACATTTTAATCAGATGTGATGGAGAGAAATGGCTCTTCAAGCACTAATTCCTTCCATGGTTGAAATAAAAGAGGCCGGCAGAAAATGCAAAAGTATAGTATAATCGTGTTACACAAAACAGCAATTTCTAATGAAAATAGCACTCTTATTCATTAAAAAAATCAACACAAGCATTCATTTTGAGGGACACAAATCATCACAACAGCAGCATTTGAGAGATATTCACATGTTTGTTGAGGGTTGTGCACTTGACTGAGATGGAAAAAGGGCTCAAGTGGCAGCAAAGTACAGCCTGACGAGACCTGTACAAATATGCTACCCATCCCTCTTCCACCCACGCAAGTAGGAATATGGCTATCAAAATGCTTGGAGAAGGAATGTGGTTGTTATTTCATGCACTAAAAGCGTGAGCATTACTCCCAAGTTCAGGTGGCTTTGGGGTATGAGATATTCCAGTATTCCCAGTCAGCCTGCTGCCTGTGGATACTGGGAGTTGTGTTCTCCAAGAGCCTGCTTCCCTGGTACTAGGCTGGAGACCAAACCAGGTCTTTCCATTCAACTCTCTGAATGCTTTCAGGGGTAATGGCAAGACATTTCTTCTGTATTGTGCATCCATTTATTTCGACCACAAACTATGTGGTAAAGAGCACTTTTTTCCAAAAAGCTGCGCAACTGCAACCTATGTTCATTCATCCAGGATGGAGGAGAGTGATGAGCTCACAAGGCACAATACTAAGGTGCATTTGAACCCCCCAGAGAGGGTTTCTGTTAAGTGCTTTCAAATTGCTCCAACTTAGTAGCAATCCTATTCTAGAATTTCCTTGGCAAGGTTCATTCAGAGCTTTGTCTTGCCTTCCTCTGAGGCTCAGGTAAGTGCAGTTCAAGTTGCAGTTGCTCCCCATGCCCTCTTTGCCATTAATAATATCCCAAAGGCACATTTGGTCTATGCTGGATATACAAGAGGTAGTAGGCATGTGCGATCCAAAAAAAAAAAAGACTCTAAAGTGTGTTCAAAAGTAGGGGGCGCTGGCATTTCGTTTCTCAAGTCCTTTCTGAATTTTTGGGGTAAACATTTCAAAACTTTACGAAACTTAATAAGCACTTTGTTAATGGCACTTGCAAAAGTGCAACAGAGAAAACATCACTGGCTGTGGGCAAATTCAGGGGCTTTTCTTTCTCTCATTGTTTGAGATATCCCTGTGAAACTTGCTACAGTGGTAGAACACATTTACCACTGTTAAGCCCATCAAATTTCAGAATGTTTGACTTATTCATGGGTTTTTTTGTGATTTTTAAAAGTTTTTAAAAACAGATTTATAAAAACTACAAGACCGATCTCCTTGATGTTTCTATCCAATGACACAAGATAACAGGGGATCACCCCCCCCCCCACAATTTTCAGAAATATGAATATATCTACTGATTTAAGGAATTCTTTAAAAAGTTTTCTGAAAAACTACCTAAGGGGAAGGGATAATTTTCTCTCTTCTCTCCTGATTGGTGCATTCTCCTCCTGAGGCATACTGGGTAATGTAGTTTATGGCAGGGCCTTTTGCAATCTCTACCATTGGGGGCATGGTCTTCCCAAATACAGTTAAGATGGCTGTGATTAGCCATGCTCACAGCACCTCCCTTATGGCAGCGCTGGCGGAGATGGGGTTAAAGATTTTAAAAGCAGCTTTATCAACGTTGCTTAATGGTTATAGTGAAAATTAAACATTTAGTTGGGAGACAACTAAATGTTACAGAATATTTATGAAAAAATGGTGATTTAAATTCTAAATTCTTCCCTCACCTTTTTGCATGCCTTGAAACTCACCTTCATATGTTCAAATTTAACAAAACAGATACAAGTTCCGATCAAATCTGAAATTTTGTGCAAGCCATCGCAGGAGATTACACTATGTGGTTGTGTGCATGTCCACAAACATCTGGAGGTCATGGGACGAAGGAGAATGAAAGAAGACCAGAACATCTCGAACCAAGTTATAAAAGTGGTTGAAAAATGCAAAGGCAGGGAATTTTTTTATAGAACAGTGACCATTTGGGGCCCTTTCACATGAAACACTGGCAAAGACGCAACATTCAGTGGGAAATTTAATCTGCTTTCCCCTGCAATCACTTCACCTCTCTCTCCGTTTAAACCTAACTTTTTGGCTTGTCAAAAATCTCCATGACTTGTATCCATTTGCACAATAGGTTTTACATTTTTCCCCTGTCTCACTAGTGGGAATGTTTTGCATAGCTTTCCACCCATTTGAGGATATTTTATTTATTTTGTATCAAAAGAATTGCATAAATTAGTATAAAGCTGATAAAAATAGAAGGAACGCAGGCGGCTAAATATCTTTTGACCAAAAACGGGCATTGTCTGTAGCCTCCAACAATACTTCCTCTGTACATGAGGCAGGACATAGTGGATAAGCATACAGATGCGGAGTTGTCTGTTCTGCTCCACAGTCGCACAAGGTGTGGGATTCTTTTAAGTAGTGCCATTTTGCCAGGTTGTCTTTTGAACTGCCCACTCCACTTCTGAGTCTGTTCAGAGACTTCCAAGTTGTCCATTCTTGGTTTGCCCCTCATGGGGGCCATCCAACTGGGGTTTCCTGATTTAGCTGCCCAGAGGGATACCCTTGCTATTGCTGAGTGGGAGTGGTAGTTCTCATAAAGCTTTTCCTTGATTTGAGTCTACTGGGAGGAGGCTGGTAGCCATGTAGTGGGTGGCTTTCACAGTGTTCAACCTTATTTCTCTCACATTTAGCAGTAACTTCCCGTTGCACATGGGGGGGGGGGGGCAATGCCAACTAGCTTGTAGAGTTTATCAACAAGTGTAGGTTTAAGACATCCTGTGATTATTCTGCATTTTTCATTCAATGCTATGTTCACCTGCTTTGCATGGGCAGACCTATGCCAAACATGGCAGACATACTCGGCAGTTGAGTAAGACAAGGCCAGGGTCGATGTTCTTACAAATTTTGGATCTGCACCCCATGTACTGCCAGTAAGTTTCCGCAGGATGTTATTCTGTGCAGCTACTTTGTGCTTGGTGTTCAAGCAGTGTTTCCTATATGCTAGTATTTGATCTAAGGTGACACCGAGATATTTAGGATGGAAACAATGTTCAAGCTCTTGACCTTCCCAGGTGACTTTCAATTTCCTGTTGGCTTCACGGTTGCGTAGCTGGAAAGCACACACTTGTGTCTTGGCAGGGTTAGGCTTCAGCTGGTTATCTTTGCAGTAGCTGGAGAGATCTTTCAAGGCAACAGTAAGTTGGATTTCAACTGTTTCAAAGTCTTTTGCTTGTGTTGTTAGGCCAAGGTCACCAGCACATATAAAGCTCTTTGTGAGTGGTGGTTGTGAAGGCAAATGAAGGCCGGGGGGGGGGGGGGGTCTTGTCCAGGAATTGACCCAATTCAGCCCTCCAGATATGGACTTCAATTCAGAAAAAACAGAGGTGTTTGCCATCAAGGGTCCTCCTCTGGGGATGGAGGTGTGTCAACCAGTTATTCTGTGCAGCTACTTTGTGCTTGGTGTTCAAGCAGTGCTTCCTATATGCTAGTGTTCAATCTAAGGTGATACTGAGATATTTTAAACCCATTCTGGAATGTATTTATAGGAATGCTTGGGGTCTTTTTTCCTATATATACATCTCTCAATTCCTTTCTAGTGAAGAGGTCAATAGATTGTTGCCTCTATGCAGTGTCTTGAGCCTCGTGCATGGAATGTACAACAGAGTAGACATTTTAAAAATTGGCAAGAAGACAAAATTATGACGTCTTCAACTTGTGTAACACCAATAATTCAAAAAGGGGCCGTGATTCCAGAGGCGGGAAGGCAAAGAAGCCAAAGGCTACCACAACAGACTTCTGGCCCTTTCCATTTTGGTGGGATCTTGTGCAAAATTGCTTGAGGACCGTCCACTCCCCTGACACCACCAAGACCACAATCCTTATTGCAATTCCCCTAAATAATCTCAGAGAAGCATACACAGCAGATCATAATAACTGGTGGAAAGATGACTCTGTTTAGGGAAGCATCTCAGCAAAAAATCTCCCTGGAAGTGTGAGCCAGTACTGAGCCTGGACAGTGATTATATAAGTACAAGATGGTCATCTTGGGGGAACACAGTTGTCCAAAAGCACTGGCAGGAAGAGTATTTTTGTGTCTAGAGGCTGGACTTTTGCAGAGGACTATCTGGAACAATGCAGTCACCGATTCCTTCTAGAAGAGGATCCCACTGGTCAAAATCTTCTTTCAGCTCTATGGGAAAAGGGGGAGAATTATTACATAAAATGTAACTGCTGGCAAGGTTCCATTATGAACATTAATAGTAACAAGATGTCCGTTGGTCTTATCGTTGCAGAGAGAAAGGGGCATAATGGAAAAATAGCAATGAAGATTCGCTAGGAGATCTGCCAGAAACTGCCCAGCGCTCCATCCGTGGCCTCAGAAAGGGAAGATTCCTTGGAAGGAAAGGGTTCTTGTAAATAATGCCAGAGGTCTTCCTCAAGGAGAAAACCTCTGACATTGTTCAACCATCTCAGACCACAAGTCTTCATTCTGGGCAAAGAAAATAACCATACTTTGTGCCTTCCTTGACAACTGCTCTGTTCTTCCCTGTTGGCCATGGGCTACCATTGATATTGACTGATTGGTACGGTTGTCCTGGGCCTCTTCTACATTGCCATATAAAATCCAGATTATCTGCTTTGAACTGGATTATATAATAATAGGTAAAGTGTTTCGCCTGACATTAAGTCCAGTTCTATCTGACTCTGGGGGTTGGTCCTCATCTCAATTTCTAAGCCGAAGAACCGGCGTTGTCCGAAGACACCTCCAAGGTCATGTAGCCAGCATGAGTGCATGGAGCACCATTATCTTCCCGCAGAAGTGGTACCTATTGATCTACTCACATATGCATGTTTTCGAACTGCCAGGTTGGCAGAAGCTGGGGCTAACCGTGAAAGCTTACCCCGCTCCCCAGATTTGAACCTGTAACCTTTAGGTCAACAAGTTATGCAGCTTAGCGGTTTAACCCACTGTGCCACTTGGGTTCCATATAATAATAATAATTCTTATAATTATAATAATAAATATGAGGATTTAAGGATTGAACTGCAAAGACTCTGGCACAAGCCAGTGATTGGCACACTGGGTGCAGTGCCTAAAGACCTTGGCCTGCACTTAAAAACAATCAGTACAGACAAAATTACTATTTGTCAGCTGTAAAGGTCACCCTACTTAAATCTGAACACATTATTCACTGATACATCACATAGTTCTAGACACTTGGGAAGTGTCCGACATATGATCAAATACAAAAGCTAGAATAGTGATCTTGTTTGCTGTGTACCAATCTTGTTATGTATCAAATAATAATAATAATAATAATAATAATAATAATAATAATAATATATCTTTATTTGTACCCTGCCACCATCTTCCCAAAGGGACTCGGGGCGGTTTACAGAAGCACTCCAAGTGCCACATACAGACAACAATACATAAATATAAATACAATGACGTACGTACAATCAACAGTGAATAAAAATCCCACTGATAATATTATAAAATTATAAAATTCCTAAACCGCAGTAGAACCTGCGGATAAGCCGACTATCAATATAAATAAAAAATCCTGGCTTCTACCAGCCAGCAGGAAACCTTTGGTGGGCGGAGTTCCCTAGCCCAGATTATTTCATGTCTGGAAATCTTCTGCTTTCTGAGGGCCACAGCAATGCATGGCCAGGTACAGCTAGTCTGTCATAACAATCAAAGTGTGGGAGAGTACTATTGATTCATCACATTGACCATAGATTACTCAGGATCAAAGGCCTGTCTGAAGAGCCATGTTTTTAGACTCACCTGGAATGCCTGAAGAGAGTGAGCTAATCTAATTTCTTTAGGGAGGGAATTCCAAAGCCGGGGAGCCACCATCAAGAAGGCCCTCTCTCTCATTCCCACCAACCTTACTTGAGATGGTGGTGGGACCGAGAGAAGGGATTTTCCAGCAGATCTTAATACCGGGGTGGTTTGTAGGAGATGCGATCTCGAAGATGGGTTTGACCCAAAGCATATAGGGCTTTATAGGTAATCACCTGCACATTGAACTGGGCCCGGAAACTCATCGGGAGCCAGTGGATCTGCTTTAAAAGGGGCATGGTATGCTCCCTAAAGCTCGCCCCAGTTAATAATCTGGCTGTGACCACATCAAGGCAGCCACTCTATACCCCGATCGGCCTTGTCACTGACCAGGAGGACCTCTGTCTTGTCTTGATTAAGCCTCAACTGGAAATCCAATCCATCACAGCTGTCAGGCACTGGTTTAGGATCCAAGGAGCAGTGTAGATTCCAGTTCAAAGCAGGTAATGTGGATTATCTGCTTTGATAAATTGGATAATATGGCAGTGCAGATCCAGTCCTGGATTGCCCCAATTTGATGGCTCACTCTTTAGTTTGGAAGTTGACACTTATTTAGATTACATACTCCATCAATTTAGTCTTTGCATTGTCTGGATCTTGCTCTGAGAGCCCACTCTGTTGGAGAAAGGATCGGAGTTTCTTCTGCTCAGTCAAATACAGTTGGCCGTACACACTTGTGGTCTTCATGCCTAAAATTTATATAGTCCCTCTAATAATAATAATAAAACTTTATTTATACCCCGCTACCATTTCCCCAAGGGACTCGGTGCGGCTTACATGAGGCCAAACCTACAATACATCAATAATACAAACAATAACAACAATAATACAAGCAATAATATAAAACTCATAACAAAAAAATAAGCAATAGACATTAACAGTAACACACCGACATTTAAAAACCTATGGCTGGGCCAAATGTAATAATTAATTTTTTTAAAAATAATGCTGAGCATGAACAAGTGAAATATAACTAGGATAGAGTTTTCAGAGAGGGATGGGGTGTGCAGACAATCCTAGATCATTAATAAGTGCATATAAGGACATATTGCTGGGAGATTTCTTATTCTGGGAAGGCACACTGGAACAACCACGTTTTCAGGCTCCTCCTAAGGATTCCTCTAGGATTCTCTACGTTATTCAGCACAACTGTATGGTAACTTTAATCGGAAGATGATTGTAAGATTGTGTTGTATCTTATTTCTGTTGTTTTGTATCTTATTTCGTTGTATTACTTTTGGGCTCGGCCTCATGTTAGCTGCCCCGCGTCCCCATTGGGGAGATGGTGGCGGGGTAAAAAAAGTTGTTTATTATTATTATGCTCAAGAATCTGGAGCAGAGGTTTCCAATCTGTGTGCCACAATATATTAATGTGTTGGCTGCAATGTGTAGGTGTGTCGCATGAACGGAGTGAGAACCCTTTGAGTCTGTGTGAAAATATGCAACAAATCAAATGTTTCAAGAATATATAAAAGTAAGGTTTTCATGAGATATGTTGTATCCTCACAGATTTTGTTATTATAATGTAAGTATGTGCCCATATTTCTCATAAGGGGTTGGTTTAACTTCTGGTTTGCGAGTGAAACTGAGGGTCTTTCCACACAGCCATATAAACCAGAATATCAAGGCGGATAATCCACAATATCTGCTTAGAACTGGAATATCAGAGTCCACACTGCCAGAGTCTACAAATAATCCAGCTCAACGTGGATTTATACCGCTGTGTGTGGAGGGTCTATTATCCTTGATTCAAGGAACCAGATTTGTAGAGAGATGAGAGATTCTAAGACTGAAAGTGTCCTTTCAATCATTCCTGTTCCTCATAACGTCAACACTTGGGAGTTTTCTAACTTTTATGTGGGGTTTCTCCCATTTGAAAAGGTTGGAATGTTTTTTTGGTCTCTATCTTTGTCCCTACCCAGCTCTGCAACTCAGCCTCCAAGAAATGTCTTAAGATGGACTTTGGTGCTTGGGCTCAAAGATGTTCTCCACCTCTGCCTTGAAGCTGCTATCACGATCTTCCTGGAAGGCTAGATATCAAGGCATTATTCTAACATTTAATTGCTTTTGAACAATTCCAGAAAGGTCCCCCTCTTAAATGGTCCTGGAGCATGGGACTTACGGAGATGTTTCTGCAAGAAAGCAAGAGCGGCTTGGTTGGTAATTCGGAGGCCTTCATAAGGATCAATGGTGCCTCTTGTTTGGAAGAGCCTGTTCACCAGATTCCCTGCCAGGAAAGTGAAGTCGGTCTGACTCTGGTGGACGCTGCCCCTAGGAAGAAGACAGAAAAATTCAGGAGAGACAAAGAGCACCACACCACACCAGGTTCCACATGGGCGCAACACAACACAAGTGACTTTTTGTTGAATTCCAGGGCCGGAGAAGCAGGTGGCAAAAACAGAAGAATGGCCTGTTTCAGGGGAGCATGCTTGCTCCATCAATGTTTACCATTTACACAGAAGGGACAGAAAGTTTCATCGATGCTGACGATTGTGCCATCACCACCCAAGCAGGAAGCTTTGAAATGGTTGAACAGAAGCTCTCTGAAGTTTGAGGTGCTCTTACTATTACAGGGAAAACTAGCTCATTCTTAATCCATCTAAAACCCAAATGTGTGCCTTTCATTTTAAGAAAAGACAAGCATCTCGAGCTCTGAGGATTACCTGGGAAGGAATTCCACTGGAGCATTGCAGCACACCAAAATACCTGGACTGTGCTCTGACTTACAAGACGCACTACTTGACTGTCAAACAAAAAGTTGGTGCTACAAATAATATCATACAAAAACTGACTGGCGCAACCTGGGGATCACAACCAGACAAAGTGAAGACATCTGCCCTTGTGCCTGGCTACTGTGCTGCTGAATATGCATGCCCAGTGTGGAACACATCTCACCATGTTAAAACAGTGCCTTTTAATGAAAAATGACGCATTATCGCAGGATGTCTATGCATCACACCACTGGAGAAATTATACTGTTTAGCTGGTATTGCACCACCTGATATCCGCCGGAAAGTAGCAGTCAATAATGAAAGGACCAAGGCAGTGACATCTCTGGCCTGTTCCCTGTTCAGATATCAGCCAACATGCCAACAGCTTGAATCAAGAAACAGTTTCCTAAGTTCAAGAGAGATACTCACAGGAATGGCCCAGCAAGCGAGAGTCCAAAAGTGGCAGGCTAAAACCCAGAAACTCAATCAGTGGCTAATACTAAATGAGAGACTCCCCCCTGGGCACACAGAAGGCTGGGCATTTTGAAAGGTGCTGAACAGACTGCGCTCTGGCACCACGAGATACAGAGCCAACCTTAAGAAATGGGGTCACAAAGTGGAGTCCACAACATGCGAGTGTGGAGAAGAGCAAGGATAAGCTCTTCTCAAGAAGATCATATTTTACAAAAGGTTACGATCTCTAACAAGGTCATGCCTTTCCAAAAGATTCCTGGTTTTCCCAAAAGGTTATGAATATCCATTTTCCAAAAGTTTGAGTGAGCATAGACTTACAGTATTGTTATAATCTTGCTCTCGTTGCTCGTGGCACTGATCTTCTTCATTTTGGTCACACTTTCAGGAGTCTGGAAGGATTCTGTGTTGACAAAGAGGACCGGTTTGGTCACTTTGGGATACAGGGAGTTCTCCAAGGGGAACATCCAGGCGTCGAGAGCAACAGCACACCTGCAGTAGGAGAAAGAAGAGGAGGGCAATGGGTACAGACTAGTCCAGGCATGTGCCAACTTGGGCCCTCCAGGTATTTTGGACTTCAACTCCCACAATTCCTAACAGCTACAGGGATAGTTGTAAGAAATGGATGTCTACTGAAACACTGCACAGAATTAGTATATACTGTATATACTCGAGTATAAGCCTAGTTTAGGCTGAAAAAGCTCCCCTCGGCTTATACTCGAGTCAAGGTTATTGATTATTTTACTCTATTGTTGTTGTTGTTGTTGTTGTTGTTGCATTTATAGGTTAGCTTTATTATTATTATTATTATTATTATTATTATTATTATTATTATTATTTATTATTTATTATTTTTATTATTATTACATTTATTATTTTACTCTATTATTATTGTAAGGATAAGTAAACACATGTACATTGATTATGGATAGAATAATGGTTTAAGTCAGAGTTGGACAGTCTTATCTTAGAGTTTTATGTAAATATTAATAAACATTCAACCTACTGATGCCTCAATTAATGTAATTTTATTGGTATCTATTTTTATTTTGAAACTGACCCATAGCTGCTGCATTTCCCATCCTCGGCATATACTCGAGTCAATAAATATTCCCAGTTTTTTGTGGTAAAATCAGGTGCCTCGGCTTATATTCGGGTCGGCTTATACTCGAGTATATACGGTATTTCATGGCCGAAATCACTAGGTTGTTGTGCATGTTCTGGGCTGTACGGCCATGTTCTAGAAGCATTCTCTCCTGACGTTTCGCCTGCATCTACCGCAGGCATCCTCAGAGGTTGTGAGTACAACCTCTGAGGATGCCTGCCATAGATGCAGGCGAAACATCAGGAGAGAATGCTTCTGGAGCATGGCCATATAGCCCGGAACATACACAACAACCCAGTATAGACGTTTATTCTGGTGGTGTCATTTGGTGTGTTTCACACGCCCTGAACGCCCCCCCCCCCCCATGATGCCACTGCAAAGGACACCTGTTTGGAAACATGTAACCTGGTGGGAATCTGGGGCTTTGACTACTGGCCAGTCCAGGCATGGGCCCACTTGGGCCCTCCAGGTGTTTTGGACTTCAACTCCCACAATTCCTAACAGCCGGTTTTGGGGTTGTTGTTCTTTAAAGAGAAGCTGAAAAGGCCTAATTGGACCTCCTTGTCCTGAAGAATACTCACTTGAACTGCGCTTCTTTGACCAGGGCGAGGACAGACGTTGCTCCTCCAAATGAGTGGCCCATGACAGCAACCTTGGTCAGATCAATGTTGTCCTGAAATGGAAAAGAAAAGAAGTTAAGGTCTGAAGACATCTGACACAACAGGGGAGAGATACCACTGTCACAGGTCAGGCAAGATCCTAAGTGCCCCTCAGTTTGAGGATGATGGGAATCGGAATATTCTTTCTCGATGCCAAGAAAGGTGGCAGCCGTCACCAGGACTTGCAACCATCCAGCTCTTAGATCCAACTGCTTGTCCCAACAGACACACCAAATTGAGTGCAAAATGGAAAGTCAATGCTTACATAAATCCCATTGATTCAACAGCTTTGCTCTTCTTGGGAGCAGCAAACTGGATTGAGGCCAATGTTTCTATTATCGCTTCCCATCCCATGCTAACAGATGTCCACTTACTGCAAGTAGTACCAAAAAGGCCATTACAGAGTACTCCGATGGTGTTCCCCAGAAACAACAACCAGGAGGTGCCCTAGAGGAGCCGAATGTCTGATGCAAGGTTGTCAGGAATAGCAATATTCATGGAATCAGCTAAATAAAGACCGGAAGGAGCACTGCTGTAGCGGCATTTTGATCAGCCAGGAAAACTGTCATTCTTTAATTCTCCCCTTATGCTTCTTTATCCCCCTTGAACTTTTCTGCAAGCCACAAAATAGCTGGGATCAGGGATGGGACTCTCCCTGACAACAAGATAATGTTGAGCTATCTCTAACTAAAATATTTTTTCTTTTGAATGTGAAACAAAGATCTATTCACTTTGCAAGAGACCAATGTTATCTCTTCCACAGGAGGCTTTTCTTTATAGCAAAATAATATAGTTGCACTATTTACAAAAATAATGTTTCCATAACACAAATAAACAAATGCATAGTAGCTTTACACACAGCAGCCTTCACACTAGAGCTTTCTCACACAAGGCTTCTCCCATACTGAAATTTAGCTCACGCTCCTCAGGATGATGCTAGCTATGGTCCACTGACTCTAGCAGGTTTTGACCTACTCACTCTCCTCAGGACAACACTAGCTTTGGCCCACTGACTCTAACAGGCTTCGGCCTACTCACTCTCCTCAGGACGACACTAGCTTTGGCCCACTGACTCTAACAGGCTTCGGCCTACTCACTCTCCCCAGGACGACACTAGCTTTGGCCCACTGACTCTAACAGTCTTCGGCCTACTCACTCTCCTAAGGACGACACTAGCTTTGGCCCACGGACTCTAACAGTCTTCGGCCTACTCACTCTCCTAAGGACGACACTAGCTTTGGCCCACTGACTCTAACAGTCTTCGGCCTACTCACTCTCCTAAGGACGACACTAGCTTTGGCCCACTGACTCTAACAGTCTTCGGCCTACTCACTCTCCTAAGGACGACACTAGCTTTGGCCCACTGACTCTAACAGTCTTCGGCCTACTCACTCTCCTAAGGACGACACTAGCTTTGGCCCACTGACTCTAACAGGCTTTGGCCTACTCACTCTCCTCAGGACGACACTAGCTTTGGCCCACTGACTCTAACAGGCTTCGGCCTACTCATTCTCCTCAGGACAACACTAGCTTTGGCCCACTGACTCTAACAGGCTTCAGCCTACTCACTCTCCTCAGGACGACACTAGCTTTGGCCCACTGACTCTAACAGGCTTCGGCCTACTCACTCTCCTCAGGACGACACTAGCTTTGGCCCACTGACTCTAACAGGCTTCGGCCTACTCACTCTCCTCAGGACGACACTAGCTTTGGCCCACTGACTCTACAGGCTTCGGCCTACTCACTCTCCTCAGGACGACACTAGCTTTGGCCCACTGACTCTTAACAGGCTTCGGCCTACTCACTCTCAGGACGACACTAGCTTTGGCCCACTAACTCTAACAGGCTTCGGCCTACTCACTCTCCTCAGGACGACACTAGCTTTGGCCCACCTCTAACAGGCTTCGGCCTACTCACTCTCCTCAGGACGACACTAGCTTTGGCTCACTGACTCTAACAGGCTTCGGCCTACTCACTCTCCTCAGGACGACACTAGCTTTGGCCCACTGACTCTAACAGGCTTCGGCCTACTCACTCTCCTCAGGACGACACTAGCTTTGGCTCACTGACTCTAACAGGCTTCGGCCTACTCACTCTCCTCAGGACGACACTAGCTTTGGCCCAATGACCCTAACAGGCTTCGGCCTACTCACTCTCCTCAGGACGACACTAGCTTTGGCCCACTGACCCTAACAGGCTTCGGCCTAGCTTACTCTCCTTAGAATGACACTAGCTTTGGCCCATTAACTCTAACAGGCTTCGGCCAACTCACTTTCCTTAGAACGACACTAGCTTTGGCCCACTGACTATAACAGGCTTCGGCCTACTCACTCTTCTCAGGGCGACACTAGCTTTGGCCCACTGACTCTCACAGGCTTCGGCCTACTCACTTTCCTTAGGACGACACTAGCTTTGGCCCACTGACTCTCACAGGCTTTGGCCTACTCGCTGTCCTCAGGTTGACACTAGCTTTGGCCCACTGACTCTCACAGTCTTTGGCCTACTCTTCTCCTCAGAACGACACTAGCTTTGGCCACTGACTCTAACAGGCTTGGCCTACTCACTCTCCTCAGGACCGACACTAGCTTTGGCCCACTGACTCTAACAGGCTTTGGCCTACTCACTCTCCTCAGGACCACACTAGCTTTGGCCCAATGACCTTAACAGCTTCGGCCTACTCACTCTCCTCAGGACCACACTAGCTTTGGCTCACTGACTCTAACAGGATTCGGCCTACTCACTCTCCTCAGGACGACACTAGCTTTGGCCCAATGACCCTAACAGGCTTCGGCCTACTCACTCTCCTCAGGACGACACTAGCTTTGGCTCACTGACTCTAACAGGCTTCGGCCTACTCACTCTCCTCAGAACGACACTAGCTTTTTCCCACTGACTCTAACAGGCTTGGGCCTACTCACTCTCCTCAGGACGACACTAGCTTTGGCCCAATGACCCTAACAGGCTTCGGCGTACTCACTCTCCTCAGGATGACACTAGCTTTAGCCCAATGACCCTAACAGGCTTCGGCCTACTCACTCTCCTCAGGATGACACTAGCTTTAGCCCAATGACCCTAACAGGCTTCGGCCTACTCACTCTCCTCAGGATGACACTAGCTTTGGCCCACTGACTCTAACAGGCTTTGGCCTACTCACTCTCCTCAGGATGACACTAGCTTTGGCCCACTGACTCTAACAGGCTTTGGCCTACTCACTCTCCTCAGGATGACACTAGCTTTGGCCCACTGACTCTAACAGGCTTTGGCCTACTCACTCTCCTCAGGATGACACTAGCTTTGGCCCACTGACTCTAACAGGCTTTGGCCTACTCACTCTCCTCGGACGACACTAGCTTTGGCCCACTGACTCTAACAGGCTTCGGCCTACTCACTCTCCTCAGGACGACACTAGCTTTGGCCCACTGACTAACAGGCTTCGGCCTACTCACTCTCCTCAGGATGACACTAGCTTTAGCCCAATGACCCTAACAGGCTTCGGCCTACTCACTCTCCTCAGGATGACACTAGCTTTAGCCCAATGACCCTAACAGCCTTCGGCCTACTCACTCTCCTCAGGATGACACTAGCTTTAGCCCAATGACCCTAACAGGCTTCGGCCTACTCACTCTCCTCAGGATGACACTAGCTTTAGCCCAATGACCCTAACAGGCTTCGGCCTACTCACTCTCCTCAGGATGACACTAGCTTTAGCCCAATGACCCTAACAGGCTTCGGCCTACTCACTCTCCTCAGGACGACACTAGCTTTAGCCCAATGACCCTAACAGGCTTCGGCCTACTCACTCTCCTCAGGATGACACTAGCTTTAGCCCAATGACCCTAACAGGCTTCGGCCTACTCACTCTCCTCAGGACGACACTAGCTTTGGCCCACTGACCCTAACAGGCTTCGGCCTACTCACTCTCCCCAGGGCGACACTAGCTTTGTCCCACTGACTCTAAAAGGCTTCGATCTACTAACTCTTTCAGTGCTTGACTCACACTTTTGTAATCAAAATAACAGGCTTCGCCTACTCACTCTCCTCAGGAGGACACTACTTTGGCCCATGACTCTAACAGGCTTCGGCCTACTCACTCCTCAGGGATGACACTAGCTTTGGCCCACTGACTCTAACAGGCTTCGGCCTACTCACTCTCCTCAGGACGACACTAGCTTTGGCCCACTGACTCTAACAGGCTTCGGCCTACTCACTCTCCTCAGGACGACACTAGCTTTGGCCCACTGACTCTAACAGGCTTCGGCCTACTCACTCTCCTCAGGACGACACTAGCTTTGGCGCATTGACTCTAACAGGCTTCGGCCTACTCACTCTCCTCAGGACGACACTAGCTTTGACGCATTGACTCTAACAGGCTTCGGCCTACTCACTCTCCTCAGGACGACACTAGCTTTGGCGCATTGACTCTAACAGGCTTCGGCCTACTCACTCTCCTCAGGACGACACTAGCTTTGGCCCACTGACTCTAACAGGCTTCGGCCTACTCACTCTCCTCAGGACGACACTAGCTTTGGCCCACTGACTCTAACAGGCTTCGGCCTACTCACTCTCCTCAGGATGACACTAGCTTTGGCCCACTGACTCTAACAGGCTTCGGCCTACTCACTCTCCTCAGGACGACACTAGCTTTGGCCCACTGACTCTAACAGGCTTCGGCCTACTCACTCTCCTCAGGATGACACTAGCTTTGGCCCACTGACTCTAACAGGCTTTGGCCTACTCACTCTCCCCAGGATGACACTAGCTTTAGCCCAATGACCCTAACAGCCTTCGGCCTACTCACTCTCCTCAGGACGACACTAGCTTTGGCCCACTGACTCTAATAGGCTTCGGCTTACTCACTCTCCTCAGGATGACACTGGCTTTGGCCCACTGATTCTCACAGAATGTCAGCATTAAGCAGCAGCGGTGAGTCCCGGCGGACCCCAGACTTACTTAGGTGATCCCTTGTTGTCTGAGTAGGATAGTCTTCTAAGATCAGTGTACTGGAGGTGGATCCGTGGGTGACTATGGAGCCCTAGTCTTGATCTGCATCTTCTCCTGCAGTGAGGGCACTGGTTTCCAGGTGGAAGGTGGTCCTGGTTGGGGTTGGCTTGAAGTGCCTTCCTTGGCACGTTTCTCTCTTTCACCCTCCATTGTGCCTCTTCAAATTCTGCAGCACTGCTGGTCACAGCTGACCTCCAGCTGGAGCGGTCAAGGGCCAGGGCTTCCCAGTTCTCAGTGTCTATGCCAGAATTTTTAAGGCTGGCTTTGAGCCCATCTTTAAATCTCTTTTCCTGTCCACCAACATTCCGTTTTCCATTCTTGAGTTCGGAGTAGAGCAACTGCTTTGGGAGACAGTGGTCAGGCATCCAGACAACATGGCCGGTCCAGCGGAGTTGATGGCGGAGGACCATCGCTTCAATGCTGGTGGTCTTTGCTTCTTCCAGCACGCTGACATTTGTCCACCTGTCTTCCCAAGAGATTTGCAGGATTTTCCGGAGGCAACACTGATGGAATCGTTCCAGGAGTTGCATGTGATGTCTGTAGACAGTCCACGTTTCACAGGCATATAGCAGGGTTGGGAGGACAATAGCTTTATAAACAAGCACCTTGGTCTCCTACGGATGTCCTGGTCCTCAAACACTCTCTGCTTCATTCGGAAAAAATGCTGCACTCGCAGAGCTCAGGCAGTGTTGTATTTCAGTGTCAATGTTGACTTTTGTGGAGAGGTGGCTGCCAAGGTAGCGGAAATGATCAACATTTTCTAATGTTACACCATTAAGCTGTATTTCTGGCATTGGAGAGGGATTGGCTGGTGACTGCTGGAAGAGCACTTTGGTTTTCTTGATGTTCAATGACAGGCCGAGCTTCTCGTATGCTTCTGCGAAGGTGTTTAGAGTGGCTTGTAGGTCTTCTTCTGAATGCGCACAGATGACGTTGTCATCAGCATATTGGAGTTCTATAACAGATGTTGTAACCTTGTTTGTGGCTTTCAGTCTGCTGGGGTTAAATAGCTTGCCATCTGTCCGATTGATGATTTCCACTCCGGTGACAGCCACCCTGGATCCCGATCGACCTCGCGACTGACTAGGAGGACCTTTGACTCGTCTCGCTTAATCCTCAGTTTGTTGGCCCCCATCCAATACGTCACAGCTGCAATACATTGCTTTAGGATCCAAGGCGCTTCCTTGGAATTAGGTGGAAAAGAGTAGAAGAGTTGTGTGTCATCTGCATAGAGATGGCATCCAATTCCAAAATGTTGGGATTGTTATGACGACCCTTCTGCCCTATACAATATAACCCTAGAGAGGAATGAAGCAAATAAATGTGGGAGGCCACAGAAGGGGGAAAGCATGCAAATGGTAAAAGAAAACAAGTTAAACAAGCAATTGGTGCAGCAACTAAATGCTTAGTGCAGGCTTCCCAGCCTGACGCCCTCCCCATGTAGCAACAAATCCCGCATTATGCACTGCTGGGTGGTGGGTATGGTAGTCTAAGCCACCAAGAGGAGGCTGCTATATGGGAGAAGAAAGGCTGGATGGAAAGCCTTTTGTCTCAATTCTTTCCCTGCTGGTTTTCTTCTCCACATGGAGGAAATATACTATTTGTGCCATTTGCACAAGAACAAAAAGGGGCCTTGCCCCACCTGGTGGCCAAAGGTAGCATTACAAGCAGATCTGTAGAAAATAGGCTTGGGCGGTTTCGTTCGTTAATTTTGTAATTCGTTATTAATTCGTATTTAAATTAGCTTATGATCCAATATTGAGCCATGCAGGAATAGTGTGAGGAGTAATAGATTCGAAACAATTTTTTCAATTTATTTCGTAATTATTTCGTAATTATTTCGTAATTATTTTCGCATGTCTGGTGCACGTTTTATAGTTGTTGTTTGTTTTATCACACCAACAGTCAACAACAGAGGGAGAGGGAAGCTTCAGAAGTTCCTCCTGTCCCATTTGGAGGTTTTTTAGCATATTGCGCAATCTCGTCCGCCATTAACGAATCGATTCGTAATTTTACGAAATTTCGTAAATTGAAATTTTTTAAAGGAAAATTTCGGAATTATTAAAAAAAAACGAAACGCAAGGGCCCCCTAAAAACAAAACGAGTTTAGAACCAAATTTTTCCGTGGTTACCCAAGCCTATGATATTAATTTGTTGTTGTTGTTTATTTGTTCAGTCGCTTCCAACTCTTCATGACCTCATGGACCAGCCCACGCCAGAGCTCCCTGTCGGCCGTCACCACCCCCAGCTCCTTCAGAGTCGACAGTCACTTCAAGGATACCATCCATCCATCTTGCCCTTGGTCGGCCCCTCTTCCTTTTTCCTTCCATTTTCCCAAGCATCATTGTCTTCTCTAAGTTTTCCTGTCTTCTCATGGTGTGGCCAAAGTACTTCATCTTGGTCTCTACTATCCTTCCCTCCAATGAGCAGTCGGGCTTTATTTCTTGAAGTATGGACTGGTTGGATCTTCTCGCTGTCCAAGGCACTCTCAGCACTTTCCTCCAACACCACAGCTCAAAAGCATCTCTCTTCAAAGCCTTGGCAGACCGTGCAAAAAGAATCTGCGAACCCCACCTCCTCCAAGATGAACTGAACCACCTCAACTGGGCTCTCCAGGCCAATGGATACTCCACCTCAGACATCAGAAGAGCTGCAAGACCGAGAACAAGCCACGAGAGTAAAGATGAAGATCCACCCAGAGGAAAAGTGTTCCTGCCATACATCAAGGGAACCACTGACCGCATAGGGAAGCAGATGAGGAAACACAACATACAAACAATCTACAAACCCACCAAGAAAATCCAACAAATGCTACGTTCAGCAAAGGACAAGAGGGATCCTCTCACCTCTGCAGGAGTCTACCGTATACCATGCAGCTCTGGACAAGTCTACATAGGGACCACCAAACGCAGCTGCCCAAACACGAATCAAGGAACATGAAAGGCACTGCAGACTACTTCAACCAGAGAAGTCAGCCATAGCAGAGCACCGGATGAACCAGCCTGGACACAGCATATTATTTGAGAACACAGAAATGCTGGACCACACCAACAACCACCATGTCAGACTACACAGAGAAGCCATTGAAATCCACAAGCATGTGGACAATTTCAACAGAAAGGAAGAGACCATGAAAATGAACAAAATCTGGCTACCAGTAGTAAAAAACTCTAAAATTACAACAGCAAAACAGCAGAGAGGAAACAACCAGGCACATCTTAACACCTCTCAACAAAAGATTTTCCCAGGCTCAGCCAGGCCTTCAAATGCTAATGAAGGTGGTCAGTTGAAACATTCACACCTAGCTCCAGCAGGGAAGAGCTCTTTTCCCCACCCCAGCCATTCCACAGATATATAAACCCATTGTCCTAATTCCAACAGACCTCACTACCTCTGAGGATGCTTGCCATAGATGCAGGCAAAACGTCAGGAGAAATGCTATAGCCCGAAAAACCCCACAAGAACCTAGTGATTCCAGCCATGAAAGCCTTCGACAATACATCTATCTTCCTTCGCTCAACCTTGACTATGGTCCAGCTCTCACATCCGTAGGTTACAACAGGGACTACCATTGCTTTAACTATGCAGATCTTCGTTGCCAGTGTGATGTCTTTACTCTTCACTATTTTATCAAGATTGGTCATTGCTCTCCTCCCAAGAAGTAAACTTCTTCTGATTTCCTGGCTGCAGTCTGCGTCTGCAGTAATCTTTGCCCCTAGAAATACAAAGTCTGTCACTGCCTCCACGTTTTCTCCCTCTATTTCCCAGTTGTCAATCAGTCCGGTTGACAGAATCTTGGTTTTTTTTTTTATATGTTTAGCTGCAACCCAGCTTTTGCACTTTCTTCTTTCACCTTGATTAGAAGGCTCCTCAGCTCCTTCTCGCTTTCGGCCATCAAAGTGGTATCTGCATATCTAAGGTTGTTAATGTTTCTTCCAGCAATTTTAACCCCAGCTTTGCATTCGTATGTAGCTCTTTAGGCCCTTGGTCTAACTACAAAGAGACAAATTATCCTCAAAAGAATATTGGACCCTTAATGAACAGAGAGTCTGGATGAAAAAAAGAATGCCTTTAAAGGAACAGGGAAATCTGCCCATTTGTTTTCTCCTATATCTAGGTTTTTTTTAAGGCTTTCAAGATCCCACAGACATATGAAGACATCCATGTGCCCTGGCAGATTATTCAAAACAAACCAATGACATTACTCCCATTTTCATCCACCAAATTCAAGAAGCACCACAATCTATATATATATAAATGTTCTGTGCGTTATGAGTACCTTAAAAACAAAAGAACCAATGAACGAAATCACACCAAATTTGGCAACAAAATGTCTCACAACACAAGGAGTGACCATCGCTCAAAAAATTATGATTTTGTCATTTGGGAGTTGTAGTTGCTGAGATTTATAGTTCACTTATAATCAAAGAGCATTCCGAACTTCACCAACAATGGAATTGATCCAAACTTGGCACACAGGACTCCCCTGACCAATAGAAAACACTACAAGTTTGGGAGTTGTAGTTCACCTACATCCAGAGAGCACTGTGGACTCAAACAATGATGGATCTAGACCAAACTTGGCACGAATACTCAATATACCCAAATGTGAACACTGGTGGAGTTTGGGGGAAATAGACCTTGACATTTGTAGTTGTAGTTACTAGGATTCACAGTTCACCTACAATCAAAGAGCATTCTGAACCCCACCAACAGAATTGGGGCAAACTTCCCACACAGAACCCCCATGACCAACAGAAAATACTTAAGGCCATCCAGTCCAACTCCCTTCACCAGGGCAAGAAAACGTAATCAAAGCCCTCCTGACAAAGAGCCATCCAGCCATAGATATGATCGATATATATGAAAATGAATAGGCCAATAAGAAAATTAATTTTAGACCAATGTATGTTTACTGTAACCAAACCACAGCTACGTAGCGACAGATAAACTATCAAAGTTTTTTTTGAGCAACACACATGTACGTTAATGCCGCTAGGCGTCGCTAGGGGTCGCTGTTTTCAAAATGGCGGAATCAAGCAAAGAGAAGGCGTTTTGTGTGATGACATTTGCTAAAACAATGTCAGTAATTACGGTCCAGCGAGAATTTCAAGGGTTAGGGTTAGGGTTAGGGTTAGGGTTAGGGTTAGGGTTAGGGTTAGGGTTAGGGTTAGGGTTAGGGTTAGGGTTAGGGTTAGGGTTAGGGTTAGGGTTAGGGATAGGGTTAGGGTTAGGGATAGGGTTAGGGTTAGGGTTAGGGTTAGGACCTCAACGAACACCTTCCCAGACGTTGCTGCATTCGATGCCATTACGTCGGATGTGCTGCAACGGATGTGGAATGAACTGGACTATCGCTTGGACATCTGCCGTGTCACACGGGGCGCCCATATCGAACATCTCTGAAGGTGAGACAAAACTTTGATAGTTTATCTGTCGCTACGTAGCTGTGGTTTGGTTACAGTAAACATACATTTGTCTAAAATTAATTTTCTTATTGGCCTATTCATTTTGACTAACCCTGTATATGATTCACATACACACAGATACAATATCATAGATTTGAAAGGGACCTCTAAAGAAGGACAATTATATGTCGCATGTTCCAGAGTAGGCAAACCAAACAATCTCTACATCAACACTTACAAGGAAACAGCAAGAAATACTGTTTACCCACAAGCATAAAGAAATTACATATATTAAAAACCAACACTTTCTCATTACTTTATTTTTCAGAGCACCAAACGGGGCCACAGCAACATGTGGCAGGGGATGGCTAGTTCATAATATGAACGTGTTATGTGTGCAGCCTCTCTCACTAAAAGAGAATTGGTGACCTCATTATACGGGTCTGGACATTCAAACTCATTTGTTTTGATTTTTGTCCTTTGGAGTGGGAGCAAGAGCACCTGCCTTGTGTGGCACAAATCTTTGCAAACATCAGTATGGCAGCAATTCTGGGCCTTCACAAATGCATCTCCAAGAGCAAGACATTCATCAAAGCAGGACAGGTTTTTCTGAAAGACACCCTGTGCTGCCCATTGACTTAGCTTTCATAGAATCATAGAATCATAGAATCAAAGAGTTGGAAGAGACCTCATGGGCCATCCAGTCCAACCCCCTGCCAAGAAGCAGGAATATTGCATTCAAATCACTCCTGACAGATGGCCATCCAGCCTCTGTTTAAAAGCTTCAAAAGAAGGAGTCTCCACCACACTCTGGGGCAGAGAGTTCCACTGCTGAACAGCTCTAAAAGTCAGGAAGATCTTCCTAATGTTCAGATGGAATCTCCTCTCTTGTAGTTTGAAGCCATTGTTCCGCGTCCTAGTCTCCAAGGAAGCAGAAAACAATCTTGCTCCCTCCTCCCTGTGGCTTCCTCTCACATATTTATACATGGCTATCATATCTCCTCTCAGCCTTCTCTTCTTCAGGCTAAACATGCCCAGTTCCCTAAGCCGCTCCTCATAGGGCTTGTTCTCCAGACCCTTGATCATTTTAGTCGCCCTCCTCTGGACACATTCCAGCTTGTCAATATCTCTCTTGAATTGTGGTGCCCAGAATTGGACACAATATTCCAGATGTGGTCTAACCAAAGCAGAATAGAGGGGTAGCATTACTTCCTTAGATCTAGACACTCTGCTCCTATTGATGCAGGCCAAAATCCCATTGGCTTTTTTTGCCGCCACATCACATTGTTGGCTCATGTTTAACTTGTTGTCCACGAGGACTCCAAGATCTTTTTCACACGTACTGCTCTCGAGCCAGGCGTCCCCCATTCTGTATCTTTGCATTTCATTTTTTCTGCCAAAGTGGAGTATCTTGCATTTGACAAGGACTACCAGCATGTGAAAGTCACCAGAATTCACACTGAATATAGGTGGGACCCATTCATACAAGATCAAATGAGCAAATGATAACTGATGGGGTCTAATCACAACTCCCAGGATCCCCCAGTGGAGACTGGGTTCAAAGAACAAGGTATACAAAGCCAAAGAAATAAAGGACAGGGATCACAAGTGGTAAAAACACCAGGCAACAGAATAAAACAACCTGGATTAATAGATTTGCAAAAACAAAAAAGGCCCAAATTGGTCACCAAGGGAGCATTTGACATAAAGTGTCCCTACCTGCACTTTTCTAGAGAAGAAATTACCCCACAGACAGACTGGAAGGGCTTTTTCTCCAAGCATACAGTACGGTTACAAGCAAAGTTCCATCTGACAGTTGGTTTCCCTCTCACCTCATATCCCTCACTTTGGCCCTCACCTTCACAGCCCCGTTTCTATAGAAACCCTCTCCCTTGCTTCAAGTGAGCTACAGGTCAAGGCATGGCCTACTTTCATGTTTCCACACAACACCCATGACATCAAAGGGCCTGATGGGGAATCTGATCTGTTAGGCTCAAAAATAAGCCTCAGTTGGGTTGATTCCACCATAAATATAGCAGAGTACAGAAGTAAACTTACGTGTGGTGAAACTGAGATAAGCTTCTATTCTTAGGATGGGACAGGATTGCAGAGTCAGAACTTTAGGTTCAAAAGTATTTATGGAAGTAAAAGAAATACATTCTTGATAGAAAAGGTCTTGGAGTTGACTAGTTTACTAAATCTCATCTTCCTAAGAGGCAAAAGGGTAAAAAGTCCACGCAGTTACATTTTGCCTAGAAAGAGGCAAAATGTGCATCCTCATAGGTAGAAAAAACAGCAGAGGAGTGGGGAAAAAATGGCAAATGGCCACATGGCCAGCCCAGGGTAATAAAAGGGCCTTCTCTGTGGTGGCCCCCTGGCTCTGGAATTCACTCCCCAGAGACATTAGGCAAGCTCCCACGCTGGCAATCTTCAGGAGGAATCTGAAAACCTGGTTATTCCAATGTGCCTTCAATGGTTGAATGTAAGATACTCCCTCCCAAATTCTGCACAATTGACCTCAGAAGTATTTTATTTTATGGTTTGTGCAATCAATTCCTTCCTAAATCCAGATCTCCCTCCCCAACAATTTCCATTGCCCAATTTCCCAGTGTTTTAAAATTTTATCCTTAAAATTGGCCTTGCCCCGTGCAATTTCTGTTTGTTTACCGATTTTATACTGCTCTCTCGCTTATTATTAGGTTTTGCATTTTATGTTTTTTAGTTCTGTTATGCCTTGTGTTATATTATGCTATCCTTTAGTGTAATATTGTGTTATTTTGTTATTGTATTGATGGGCGTGGCCTCGTGTAAGCCATCCCGAGTCCCCCTGGGGGAGATGGACCGGGATATAAATAAATTCAGGCCCGTAGCGAGGGGGGGGGGGTTAGGGGTTCAACCCCCCCGAAATGTTTCAGATTTTTTTTAAAAAACCTGGTTTACTCATGAATTTTAACTGGTTAACCAAATCCCCCTGCTAAGTCTATGAGATGCAAAAAATCAAGAGTCCCTCCAGAACTGCAAGCACTATCTCAAGCAAATATTAGCAATTTATTCACACTGTCATTACTTGCAGCAATAGCCGATGTAGTTGTTCTGGTACAGCTGTACCAGGAGCTCCAACTTTATTTGCTTTGTATTAAATGTTTGCTTGCAGTCCTAGGTTTCAGGGACTCTGCAGATAGGTGGCTTCCTTTGGTTGCAGTCATAGGGCAAGTCACCTGTCCATCATTGTTAAGTTTTGGTTCCGCCCCTTGCTCAGGGCAATTGGGAAGGGAAGGGAGCCATTTTTAGTTAGTCTCAGCAAGGTAAGCTTATGTATAGGATGTGTGCAAGCTTCCCCTGTACAAAAGCTTCAACCCTTAAGACCTTCCGGGGGAGAAAGGTCTTAAGAGTCTCCAAAGAATTTCCAGGAACACAGCCCAAAAGACCAAAGAACTCCAGCTGGAGAACATCTACTGCCTTGCTGGTAGGTCCACTCGGCGTTCGAGACACAGTTCGACCCGGTAGTGGAGCCCACATCAGTAAGAGTTAGATTACAGTCAGCCTGGGAGAAGTTAAAACGGGGATTTTCCTTTAAAGAAGAAGTTATTGAAGACAGTTGGCTGTCCTTCGTGGACAAGATTAGGAGTTCACCACTTGCCTAAAAGCTTGGAATCATTTGCTTAACTTTACTGAAGACAAGAGAAGTTTCTGTTTGATTGTTCATTAATAAAAGACTTTTTGTACTTCTCAAGCCATCTAAAGACTGTTTGTGGTGGAAACCCCTGAGAACTTCTCTTTAGGCCCCCTGGCTTCCCGCTGGGCAAAGGTTGCACATCCTGTTCTAAAGATAATTATTTACAGGCCCAGTGCGCGACAGAACAGTAGTGAAGCAACCAAGTTGGGGTGGGGGGGATGTTGAATGCTCTCATTAAGGAGGCCAGACTTGGTGGAGGTGGTTGACAAGGACGGAGCTGCAGGCTATTGAAGGCTGCTCTGCCCCCTGCTGTGCTCTTTGCTTCAGCGTGAGCTAGGAGGCAGGTTTCAAACCCCCCTGCAAAATTTTCAACCCCCCCCCCCGAAAATTTCAACCCCTCCCGAAATTTTTTTCTGGCTACGGCCCTGAATAAATTATTATTATTATTATTATTATTATTATTATTATTATTATTATTATTATTATAAAATACCTTTAAAAAGGAAGTTCCTTCACAGAATTCCATTGCTACATCACCAAAGGGGAGGATAGTGGCAAGGAGGAAGAGTAAAGACAAAACTCTTTTGGGAAACATGCATAGGAATGTGGGGGGAGGAATCCCTCAGCCTAATCCAGTGGTTCCCAACCTTTTTTTGACCAGGGACCATTTTGACCAGAATGGTCAAAATTAGTACTCCAAAATTAGTACTAAAAGGGCTACGAATCAGTTTTTGGTCAATTTTAGATTCAATTTGGTTATTATTATTATTAACTTTATTTATACCCCGCTAACATCTCCCGAAGGACTCGATGCGGCTTACAAGAGGCCAAGGCCAACACATTAATAAAACAACAGTATAACAAATACAACAATAAATAAACTCATAAAGCAAAACAATAACATTAAAACAATAGCAATAAACATTAGACAATAACACCATGACGCATTTAAAACTGAGGCCGGGCCAAATATAATGGATAAAAATTTAAAAAAAATGCTGGACATGACAGGGGAAATGGATAGGTTTTTTGGAGATAGGTGCAGTGTGCAGACTTAAATCTCTAGTAAAGTGCATTTGGGACATGATGCTAGGAGTTTCCTATTCAGGGAAGGCACACCAGAACAGTCACGTCTTCAAGCTCTTTCTAAAGACTGCCAACGTTGGGGCTTGTCTGATGTCCTTGGGGAGAGAGTTCCAGAGTCGGGGGGCCACCACAGAGAAGGCCCTGTCCCTCGTTCCCACCAAACGTGCTTGCGATGCAGGTGGAATCGTGAGCAGGGCCTCTCCAGATGATCAGAGAGATCGTGTGGGTTCATATACGGAGATGCGGTCACGCAGGTAGGCAAGTCCCAAACCGTTTAGGGCTTTGTAGGTAAGCACCTGCACCTTGAATTGGGACCGGAAGATGAACGGCAGCCAATGGAGCTCCTTAAACAGGAGGGTTGACCTCTCTCTGTAAGGAGCACCAGTTAACAACCTGGCCACCGCCCGTTGGAGTAGTTGGAATTTCCAGGCCGTTTTCAAGGGCAGCCCCACGTAGAGCGCATTACAGTAGCCCAATGTGGAGGTGACCAAGGCATGGACCACCCTGGCCAGTTGGCGCACGAGTCTCAATTGTGCAAAAGCCCTCCCAGCCACCGCTGATGCCTGAGCTTCAAGCGAAAGTAATGAGTCTAAGAGAACACCCAAACTGCGGACCTGTGACTTCAGGGGGAGTGTAACCCTGTCCAGCACAGGTTGCCACCCTATACCCCGATCCGGTTTACGATCGACCAGAAGGACCTCTGTCTCGTCAGGATTAATCTTCAGCTTGTTCATCCTCATCCAGACAGTTATTTGGGGTTCTCATTCAGAAAATTGTACTGGATACACTACATCAGTTTTAGTTTCTGATACAGAACATATGCCATCCAGTAGTCACCATCTGCTTGCCCACAGAAAACCATATTTCATAAGCCTTGGTACTGTAAGAGGGTTTCGCAAGACCAGTCGCTTTTGTTGCAATGTAGTAACGGTGAGGCCACGGACCATATTTTAGTTCTTGCACTGGTGGTCCACGGTCCACAGATTGGGAACCACTGGCCTAATCCTATCTCTAGTCTAGCTACTCACTGAGGTCTGGAAACTTGATGACACAATAGACTTGTGCAGTCCAGGGATGAAACCCAGCAGAGCCACCACCAAGAATTCCCTGCAATGGATTGCTCAGTAGAGATAACTAATACAAAAAGTTCGAACCCATTTGAGCTATGGGTCTAAAGCTAAGTAAGACAACCTCAGTCTTATGACTGTAAAATGGAAACAATGAAGATCGACTTTAAAAAATGGATTAATGAAAATTAAAAGCAGTGTGTTGCAAACATCTGATTTCTTCCAAACTAGATCCAGTTCAAGTGAAACTGAATGCGCTCGGCACACTTACCTTCAGCGCAGACAGATCAAAGTCGGTGTGCAAAATGTTGACAGGAGTCTTGCCGCCATCAATGCTCCGGAAGAGCTTGAGTCCCCGGATGCATTCGTTTGCTCTCTGATGGAGCTGCAGTGGGAAGAAAGCCTGCCGTGAATTTTCAATTCCTCAATCAACAGAATGAAGCCTGGCTTTTCATTGTGGGAAGAGAAATGGAAGAGCAATGCCGTCGTCCCTGTACATTTGTGCCTCTGCTTTCTTGCAGCCTCTGCTACTGCTCTACAAACAAATGCCTCTCAGCTGCATCTGTAAGCCCTGCAGTGCGATTCCATGCCTAGAGAATTGTTTTCTCAGACTGATCTACCGAGGCCCCATCTACACTGCCATATAATCCAGTTTTGGAATGCAAATGAACTGCATTCCAAAACTGGATTATATGGCAGTGTAGATCCAGCCTAAGGCCCTGTCTGCACTACCATATATAATCCAGATTATCTGCTCTGGATTATGTGGCAGTATAGATTCAAATAATCCAGTTCAAATCAGATAATCTGGATGTTCTGTTTTGAACTGGATTATATGGCAGTGTTGACTCATATAATCCAGTTCAAAGCCGATAATGTGGATGGTCTGCTTTGAACTGGATTATGTGGCAGTGCAGACTCATATAATCCAGTTCAAAGCGGATAATGTGGATGATCTGCTTTGAACTGGATTATATAGCAATGCAGACTCATATAATCCAGTTCAAAGCCGATAATGTGAATATAATTCAGTTCTGTCATATAATTCAGTTCTGCTTTGAACTGAATTATATGACATTGCAGACTCATATAATCCAGTTCAAGGCCAATAATGTGGATGGTCTGCTTTGAACTGGATTATATCGTAGCATAGAGTCATATAATCCAGTTCAAAGCCGATAATATGGATGATCTGCTTTGAACTCAATTATATGACAGTGCAGACTCATATAATCCAGTTGAAAGCCAATAATGTTGATGCTCTGCTTTGAACTGGATTATATGGCAGTGCAGACTCATATAATCCAGTTCTAAGCCAATAATGTGGATGGTCTGCTTTGAACTGGATTATATTGCAGTGCAGACTCATATAATCCAGTTGAAAGCCAATAATGTTGATGCTCTGCTTTGAACTGGATTATATGGCAGTGCAGACTCATATAATCCAGTTCTAAGCCAATAATGTGGATGGTCTGCTTTGAACTGCATTATATTGCAGTGCAGACTCATATAATCCAGTTCAAAGACAATAATGTGGATGGTCTGCTTTGAACTGGATTATATGTCAGTGTAGAGTCATATAACCCAGTTCAAAGCAGATAATGTGGATGATCTGCTTTAATAATCTTGTTTATATGTTAGTGTTGAAGGGGTCTAAGTGCTCCAAGTGACTCCATGGTATTTTAAGTCAAATGTCTTTTATTGCAAGAGAGATCACTATTATCCATAGTTTTGCATATGCAAGTGAAGTCTAGGAATGTATTTTCTGTGAATATGGGGGTCACACTGTACCCTCATTTCAATTTTATTTCTTCTCCCGGTATGAGTAAGGACCACTAACAAAATCAAATAAATCAGGACATGCCTGCGGGTTTCGGAAGTGAAATTCCTTCTGGTCCTTCGGAACCCCTCGATAGGAGAGCCATTCTTCATTCACCTGAGACCCAGGGAGGTCGGGCGATTCAGGATCCAGTTTGCAAAAGTATGTGGCTGAAGCAGAGCGATCCCTGAAAAAGATGCAAATGCAGGCAGGGGTGGAGGTAAAAAGTTGGACAAGTTACTTTTTGGGGTTGATCAGAAAGAAGGGAAAGCGAAGGAAAATGGGGCACCACTTTTAAGATGAACCGGTTTTAATTTTAGCCTGAGCTTTCATGGATATAAACCCACTTCTTCAGATGCAGTGCAAAAGTGATGTTTTCCCCAGGTATAAACAAAAATGTAGCAGGATCCAGAAAGATGCAAACCACCACTTGCCCTCCATTCTTAAAGGATCTTTACAGCACATCTCCTATCTCATTGCTTTTCTCTTTGAAAATTTAGACCAAGGGACACAATTTGCACTCTATTTACTTACTTACTTACTTACTTACTTACTTACTATATTTATATCCCGCCTAGAAGGGGACTCTAGGCGACTCACAACATAGGCATTAATTCAATGCCTTAAAAACTATATACATTTAAATAAACATTTCAATTAAAAATTTAAAATCAAGGTTAGAAAACATTAAAAACATTACAATTACTATTATAAATCACACTATCCACAATAATAGTTCAGGCCATTCTGGTAGCCATTGCATTTAATTCCAAATCCATCTATTACACTGTATTAGTCTCCAAAGACTTGATCCCAGAGACACGTTTTCACTCTCTTTGTGAAGTTCAGAAGGGAAAGGGCCAATCTAGTATTACTGGGGAGGGAGTTCCATAGCCGAGGGGCCACCATTGAGAAGGCCTTGTCTCTTGTTCCTACCAGTTGCACCTGCAGACGAGGTGGGACCGAGAGCAAGGCCTCACCCGACAATCTTAACCTCCGAGGTGGATCATAGAGGGAGATACATTCAGCTTGGTATGATAGCCATGGTTTAACTTTCTTTCTAAAGGCTAGGAGGTAAGGGGCTGATTGAATATCGCTGGGGAGGGAGTTCCATAGACGAGGGACCACCAATGAGAAGGCCCTGTCTCTTGTCCCCACCAACCATGCCTGGGAAGGAGGTGGGACCGAGAGAAGGGCTTCCCCAGAAGATCTTAATCTCTGTGATGGTTCATAGGAAGAGATACGTTCAGACAGGTAAACTGGGCAGAACCATTTAGGGCTTTATAGGCTAAAGCCAACACTTTGAATTGTGCTCGGTAGCAGACTGGCAGCCAGTAGAGCTGATGCAACAGGGGGGTTGTATGCTCCCTGTACGCCACTCCAGTGAGCAATCTGGGGGCGACCCGTTGGACCATTTGGAGCTTCCGAACAGTCTTCAAAGGCAACCCCACACAGAGTGCGTTGCAGTAGTCTATTTGGGATGCAACCAGAGTGTGGTCTACCGTGGCCAAGTTTGGCTTCTCAAGATATGGGTGCAACTGGCACACAAGTTTTAATTGTGCAAAAGCTCCCCTGGCCACCGTCCAAACCTGGGGTTCCAGGCTCAGCGATGAATCCAGAATTCCCAAGCTGCGAACCTGTGTCTTTGGGGGAGTGTAACCTTGTCCAGCACAGGTTGTAAGCCTATACCCTGTTTGGCCTTACAACTGACCAGGAGGACCTCTGTCTTATCTGGATTCAATTTCAATTTGTTTGCCCTCATCCAGACTGTCAAAGCTGCCAAGCATCGGTTCAGGACCGATGTACAGATGACCTCGAACTCCAAAACTCTGCATGATCTCTCCCAGCGGCTTCATGTAGATGTTAAACAACATGAGGGACAGTATTAAGTCCTGCAAGACCCCACAAGACAAAGGCTGTGAGGCCGAGCTGTTGTCCCTCAACAACACCTTCTGGGAACAATCCTCGAAGGACCAGAGCCACTGCAAAACAGTACCCCCAAGCTGCATTCCTGTGAGGCATCCCAGATGGATACCATGGTCAACAGTATCAAAAGCCACTGAGAAGTCCAAGAGAACCAACAGGAACACATTTCGCCTGTCCAGTTACCGGCGTAGATCATCTACTAAGGCGACCAAGGCCTACTAAGGCGTTTCATGTCCCGGTATGAATCCAGACTGTGTCGGAGCCAGATAGTTATTTTCCTCCATTAATATTTGGGAGTTGCTAGGCCACCATATGTTCAAAGACTTTGTCCAAAAAGGGGAGACTGGACACAGGCTGAAAGTTGTTCAATTGAGTAGGTTCCAGTGATGTTTTTTTTTTCAACAGCGGTTTTATTACAGCCTCTTTTAGGCTGGTTGGAATTTTGCCTTCCCGCAAGGAGGCATTAACCACCACCTTCACCCACTATTCCACTCCCTTCAATAAACTGTATAACCCGAGGTCTTGATAGCATTCGGCACTACATCTGAAGAAGTGGGTTTGTACCATGTCTGGTCTACACTGTCCTATAATCCAGTTCACAGATAATCTGGATTTTATATGGTATGAACAGGATCTTCTTTTCTAATCCCCATCAGCCTCTCACCTGTGTTCCAGCGCCATCACCAAAAACCCACGGGAAGCCATTTCGATGCAGATGGCAGAATACACCGTTCTGGAAATGGAAGAGCAAAGGAGAAAGTTGCCTGCAGTGGAGGAGTAAATAGTGCAACCCATCACCCTTGCAGTGAAGTGGATTGAATGTTGGACTCCACCTCTAAAGATCTCTGCTCAACCATAAGACCTTCTGTCTGTCTGTCTGTCTGTCTGTCTGTCTGTCTGTCTGTCTATCTATCTATCTATCTATCTATCTATCTATCCATCTATCTATCTATTTAATGTATTTGTTATACTGCCCTTCTCAGCCCTCAGGCAACTCAAGGTGTTTTACAGAGGCAACAGTTAAATGCCCAACAACACCATAAAACGTTCAAAAACATTAAACATATAATATAAAACCATAACAAAAGCAATAACAACATAAATCATGTGTGATTAAAAACATTGTCCAATTTCATCATCCAGTTGTTCCGTATTCCTATGTCGATTGCACTGCATTTTCAAACACTTCCTCAAACAGCCAAGTCTTGACTCTTTTCCGAAATGTTAAGAGGAAGGGGGACAATCTAATGTCCCTAGGAAGGGCATTCCATAGCCGAAGGGCCACCACTGAGAAGGTCCTATCTCTCATTCCTGCCGAATGTATTTGTGATGCAGGCGGGATTGAAAGCAGGGCCTCCCCAGACCTAGCAGGTTCATAAAGTATGTAACTTTGGGCCAGTCACACTCTCTCAACTTCAGAGGAAGGCAACGGGAAACCTCTTGCCAAGAAAATCCTGCAATAGCTTTGCCTTAGGGTTGCTCTAGATCAGAAACAACCTGAAAGCATATGATTTATAAGTATCTGCTATACTATGGAAACCGACGGAGTGATTTTGGGCACGTTAGATTTCCTCCTTCGGAGAAGGCAATGGCGAAGCTTCTCAGAATAAATCCTGCCAAGAGACTCTTAGGATGGGGTGATTTAGGGTGCATCTATACTGTAGATTGGAATTAATGCAACTTGGAAGATTGTTATGGCTCAATGCTGTGGAATCTTGAGATTTTTTAGTTTGGTGAAGCAGTAGACAAATAGGTACCACTGTGACGGGAAGGTAAAAGGCCCCCCTGAATTTATTTATTTATTTATTTAAAAAATTGATATCCTGATTTCCTCACCTCTGTAGAGGGACTCAGACCGGCTTACAGCAAGGATTCAATGTTACTAATACAAGTTAAAACATTATACAACAATACAAGATTAAAATACATATATACCAAATCGCCAAGGTAAAATCATGTTCAACTCAGTCCGCATATGTGGTCACTCACTTTGGTCTGTAACCAGTCTCAGCCATTATTCTGGGAATGCTTCATTCCATAACCAGGATTTCACTAGCCTCCTGAAGGACAAGAGGGAGGGGGCAGATCTAATCTCGCTCAGGAGAGAGTTCCATAGCCGAGGGGCCACCACAGAGAAGGCCCTGTCTCTTGTTCCCACCAAACACGCTTGCGAAGGTGGTGGGATCGAGAGCAGGGCCTCTCCGGAAGATCTTAACGTCCTTGATGGTTCATAGGGGAAAATATGTTTGGACAGGTAAACTGGGCCGAACCATGCCGGCAACATGACCAGAGCTGGGCATGTTTAGCCTTCAGAAGGGAAGGCTGAGAAGAGACATGATGAAGGCCATGTATAAATATGTGAGGGGAAGTTATAGGGAGGAGGGAGCAAGCTTGTTTTCTGCTGCCCTGGAGACTAGGACGTGGAACGATGCCTTCAAACTACAGGAAAGGAGATTCCGCCTGAACATTAGTAAGAACTTCCTGATTGTAAGGAGAACTGTTCATCAGTGGAACTCTCTGCTTCAGAGTGTGGTGGTGGCTCCTTCTTTGGAAGCTTTTAAACAGAGGTTGGATGGCCATCTGTTGGGGGTGCTTTGAATGTAATTTTCATGTTTCTTGGCATAATGAGGTTGGACTGGATGGCCTACAAGGTCTCTTTATGATTCTATGAATTTGATCAGGAAGGTGTCCATGGACAACAAGCTCCTTGGTGTGGAAACACGGTACAAGAGCACCTCCCCATGGCCGAGTCGAGCACAGCCTCCAGATGCTGGGAATAAAAAAAAGGGAAGCCTTGCCTCTGTCTATGTATTGTCTGTTTTTGTTAATTGTATAGCGGCACTGAATGTTTGCCAGTTATGTATTCTGTAATCTGCTCTGAGCCCCCTCGGGGAGATACAGCGGAATATAAATAAGGTATATTATTATTATTATTATTATTATTATTATTATTATTACTAGCCGTCCCCTGCCAGGCGTTGCTGTGGTACACATGGGGGTTCTGTGTGTGAGAGGTTTGGCCCAATTCTATCATTGGTGGGGTTCAGAATGCTCTGTGATTGTAGGTGAACTATAAATCCCAGCAACTACAATTCCCAAATGTCAAGATTCTATTTCCCCCAAACTCCACCAGTGTTCACATTTGAGCATATTGCGTATTCGTGTAGAGTTTGGTCCAGATCCATCATTGTTTGAGTCCACAGTGATCTCTGGATGTAGGTGAACTACAACTCCAAAACCAAAGGACACTGCCCACCAAACCCTTCCAGTATTTTCTGTTGGTCATGGGGGAACTGTGCACCAAGTTTGGTTCAATTCCATAGTTGGTGGGGTTCAGAATGCTCTTTGATTGTAGGTGAACTATAAATCCCAGGAACTACAACTCCCAAATGGCAAAATCAATTTTTTTGAGTGAAGGACATACATTGGGTTGTTAGGTGTATTGTGTCCAAATTTGGTGTCAATTCGTCCAGTGGTTTTTGAGTTCTGTTAATCCCACAAACGAACATTACATTTTTATTTATATAGACTAGCCGTTCCCTGCCACGCATTGCTGTGGCCCAGTCTGTGTATATGTGTTTTGTGTGTATATGTGTGTATATGTGGTTTGTGTTGTAATGTATTTATTATTATTATTATTGCTTTTTAAGTCTCTTCCGCTGTATTTTTCAGTGTTTTAATGAGTGATGGTCATTTGTTGGCCTGATAGGTGTGTTGTGTCCAAATTTGGTGTCAATTCACCCAGTGGTTTTTGAGTTCTGTTAATCCCACAAATGAACATTACATTTTTATTTATATAGATTTGTAAAAACTCCCATCACTCTGTAGCAATGAGCTATGGCAGTTAAAGTAGTGCCAATTCTTATATCTAAAACTAGCGGTCCCCTGCCACGCGTTGCTGTGGCCCAGTCTGGTGATATGGAAAATAAAGTAATTAGAAAGTACTGGTTTCCCATATATGTAATGTCTTTATGCTTGTGGGTAAACAGTATTTCTTGATGTTTCTTTGACAGTGTTGATGTAGAGATTGTCGGGTTTGCCTACTCTGGAACATGCAACATATAATTGTCCATCTTTAGGAGTCCTTTTCAAATCTATAATACTTTATCTGTGTGTGTGTGAATCATATGTATCTATCGATATCTGTGGCTGGATGGCTCTCTGTCAGGAGGGCTTTGATTACGTTTTCTTGCCCTGGTGAAGGGAGTTGGACTGGATGGCCTTAAGTATTTTCTGTTGGTCATGGGGGTTCTGTGTGGGAAGTTTGTCCCGATTCTGTCATTCGTGGGGTTCATTCAGAATAGTCTTTGATTGTAGGTGAACTATAAATCCCAGTAACTACAACTCCCAAATGCCAAGGTCTATTTCCCCCAAATTCCATCTGTGTTCATATTTGGTCATATGGAATATTCATGCCAAGTTTGGTCCAGATCCATCATTGTTTGAGTCCACAGTTCTCTCTGGATGTAGGTGAACTACAACTCCCAAACTCAAAGTCAATGCCCACCAAATGCTGCTAGTATTTTCTGTAGGTCATGGGAGGCCAAGTTTGGTTCAATTCCATCATTTGTGGGTTCAGAATGCTCTTTGATTGTAGGTGAACTATAAATCCCAGCAACTACAACTCCCAAAGGTCAAGATTCTATTTTCCCCAAACTCCACCAGTGTTCACATTTGGGCATATTGAGTATTCGTGTAGAGTTTGGTCCAGATCCATCATTGTTTGAGTCCACAGTGATCTCTGGATGTAGGTGAACTACAACTCCAAAACCAAAGGACACTGCCCACCAACCTTCCAGTATTTTCTGTTGGTCATGGGAGAACTGTGTGCCAAGTTTGGTTCAATTCCATCGTTGATGGAGTTCAGAATGCTCTTTGATTGTAGGTGAACTATAAATCCCAGCAACTACAACTCCCAAATGACAAAATCATAATTTTTTGAGTGATGGTCACTCCTTGTGTTATGAGATGTTTTGTTGCCAAATTTGGTGTGATTTCGTTCATTGGTTCTTTTGTTTTTAAGGTACTCATTATGCACAGAGCATTTATATATATATATATATATATATATATATATATATATATATGCCCTCATGAGGTCATTAGTGACAACAAACACAATGTGTGTGTGCATCCCCCCTCTATACATCTAAAATATATATGAATGAGAAAGGTTCATAACACACAAACCCAAAACCATCAAATTCCGCTTTGCTCAAGGGTGCTCATATCAAAAGGGGGAAAATAATCTCAGTGTGTACTGTAAACATGACCTCAATAAGATCTTGGCAGGCAGTAACAGCACTTTAAAAACAAATGCACTCAAATATCCCAAAGAGTGCTGTCTAATCCATGACATCTAATCCAAGATGTGTTGGGTCTTGTGATAAACTAAGCTGTTCGGGAGGATATTTATCCTTTGGTTTTATGTAATGAACTCACAAGGATTTGACGGCCGGGTGGCAAAGCAGCCTTCTAAAAGGCTTTGGGATGTCTTGCTTTCCAGGTATCTGTTTGATCAAACTTAAAACGGACCCAAAGCAACCTGTACTCCTGCTAGTGGTTAGCTATAACCCCCAAATGCTTCCTTAGTACTGGGTGCCTGGGATCTCCAGATAGATATAAAGATAGATAGATGTTAGGCTTGGGTAACCACGGAAAAATTTGGTTCTAAACTCGTTTTGTTTTTAGGGGGCCCTTGCGTTTCGTTTTTTTAATAATTCCGAAATTTTCCTTTTAAAATTTTTGAAATATACGAAATTTCGTAAAATTACGAATCGATTCGTTAATGGCGGACGCGATTGCGCAATATGCTAAAAAAACCTCCAAATGGGACAGGGGGAACTTCTGAAGCTTCCCTCTCCCTCTGTTGTTGACTGTTGGTGTGATAAAACAAACAACAACTATATTATATTATATTATTATAATATTATTATATTATATTGTTGTATATTATATTATAATATTATTATATTATATTATTGTATATTATATTATATACACATCATGAGGAGACAGGAAAGCCTAGAGAAGACAATTATGCTGGGGAAAGTGGAAGGAAAAAGGAAGAGGGGCCGACCAAGGGCAAGATGGATGGATGGTATCCTTGAAGTGACTGAATTGACCTTGAAGGAGCTGGGGGTGGTGACGGCTGACAGGGAGCTCTGGCGTGGGCTGGTCCATGAGGTCACGAAGAGTCGGAGACGACTGAACGAATGAACAACAACAACAACAACATATAATATTATAATATATTATATATATTATATTGTAATATACAATTATAATATAATATAATAATATAGTAATATAATATATAATATAATAATATAATATAATATACAATACTATAATATAATATAATATAATTATATAATATAATATATATAATATAATATAATAATAATATAATATTATAATATATAATATATATATATATATATATATATATATATATTATAATATTATTATATTATATATTATATTATAATTGTATTTTATATTATACTAGCTTGGGGACCCGGCGCTGCCCGGGTTATTTGAGAAGGCATTGTTTGTTTTGTGAAGTTTGGTAATATCAGTTTTGCTATTTATTAGAAAAACAAACAGTCTTTCTTTTTGTTTTTTAATTAATGCTCCCATTAGAAAATGCATAAGGATGTGGGTGAACTACAATTTCCAGAATTGTGGGTCAGTCATTCCCAAACCCTGCCATTACTTAAAGTTGGCCATGTTGGATCTGTGTGCCAAGTTGGTCCAGATCTGGCAGCAGTTTGAGTTCAGTGATATCTAGGTAAGGGTGAACTACAACTCCCAGATTCCCAGGGCAATCACCCCCAAGCTCAGCCAGTATGCACAATTGGCCATGTTGGTTCTGTGTGCCAAGTTTGGTCCCGATCCATCGTTGGCTGAGTTCACTGTTCTCTAGGTAGGGGTGAACTACAACTCCCAGATTCCCAGGGCAATCACCCCCAAGCTCAGCCAGTATGCACAATTGGCCATGTTGGCTCTGTGTGCCAAGCTTGGTCCCAATCCATCGTTGGCTGAGTTCACTGTTCTCTAGATAAGGGTGAACTACAACTCTCAGGGTAATCACCCCTAAACTTTGCAAGTATGGTCAATTGCACATGGTGGGTCTGTGTGCCAAAGGTGAACTACAACTCCTATAAATCCCTCCAAAGACCTCCAGTATGTTTTGCTGGTCATGGGGCTTCTGTGTGCCAAGTTAGTTCCAGGTCCATTGTTGGTAGAGTTCAGTGCTCTTAGATTGCAGGTGAACTATGCATCCCAGTCCCTACAACTCCTATAAATCATTGTGAATTCTCTCCAAACCTCTCCAGTATGTTCAGTTGCTGATCAATTCCTCTGCTGTGTGCCAAAGTAAAGGGTTGGAACGGGATAAGGGAGAAGCAGTGGGTGGGGTCATGCAAATGAAGAGAGAAAGGAACACTGGGATGTGCTTGCTATAACCTGCAATGTCCTTCGAGAGAGTGACTTGCTGTCTTCTCAGCACTGGAAACAATAGCCTATTTGTGGAGGCTGGAGGTTGTCTGTGTGAACAGACACCTGTGCCACATACAGATTTTCACTTTTATTATGTGTATAGATTATATTATATTTTATACTAGCTGTACCTGGCAACGCATTCCTGTGGCATAGAGTGAGGGTATGAAAAATAAAGTAATGAGAAATTTTGGGCAAGAAGGATGCCAGGAGAAAGAGGAGGGAGGGGGGAATGTGGGAAGGAAGGAAGGAAGGAAGGAAGGAAGGAAGGAAGGAAGGAAGGAAGGAAGGAAGGAAGGAAGGAAGGAAGGAAGCCCAGTGCAGCCCAGAGTGAGGCAAAAAGAAGCATGAGGAAAGAGGAGGGAAGCAGCAGAGCAAAGGGACCAGAAGTGGGGTAAACGCGAGATTGTAAAACTTGCACCAGACATACGAAAATAATTACCAAATAATTACGAAATAATTACGAAAATTGGAAAAATTGTTTCGATTCTTAATTACTCCTCACACTATTCCTGCATGGCTCAATACTGGATCGTAAGCTAATTTAAATACGAATAACGAAATGAACGAACTGGATCACCCAAGCCTAATAGATGTATATGAGTCTGGAGCAAGTTGCAGGGAGCAGTCAACCCCTCTGTTTAAACAGCTCCACTGGCTGCCAATAAGTTTCCGGTCCCAATTCAAGGTGCAGGTTATTACCTATAAAGCTCTAAATGGTTCAGGACCTGCCTAGGGATTGACATAACTCAAAAACCACTGGATGAATTGACACCAAATTAGGCCTCAAGATACCTACTAACCCAAGGAGTGGCCATCACCCAAAAAAAATGATTTTGTCATTTGGTTACATAGTCATAGAATCATAGAATCAAAGAGTTGGAAGAGACCTCATGGGCCATCCAGTCCAACCCCTGCCAAGAAGCAGGAATATTGCATTCAAATCACCCCTGACAGATGGCCATCCAGCCTCTGTTTAAAAGCTTCCAAAGAAGGAGCCTCCACCACACTCCGGGGCAGAGAGTTCCACTGCTGAACGGCTCTCACAGTCAGGAAGTTCTTCCTCGTGTTCATATGGAATCTCCTCTCTTGTAGTTTGAAGCCATTGTTCCGTGTCCTAGTCTCCAAGGAAGCAGAAAACAAGCTTGCTCCCTCCTCCCTGTGGCTTCCTCTCACATATTTATACATGGCTATCATATCTCCTCTCAGCCTTCTCTTCTTCAGGCTAAACATCCAGCTCCTTAAGCCGCTCCTCATAGGGCTTGTTCTCCAGACCCTTGATCATTTTAGTCGCCCTCCTCTGGACACATTCCAGCTTGTCAATATCTCTCTTGAATTGTGGTGCCCAGAATTGGACACAATATTCCAGATGTGGTCTAACCAAAGCAGAATAGAGGGGTAGCATTTTTCCTTAGATCTAGACACTATGCTCCTATTGATGCAGGCCAAAATCCCATTGGCTTTTTTTGCCGCCACATCACATTGTTGGCTCATGTTTAACTTGTTGTCCACGAGGACTCCAAGATCTTTTTCACACGTACTGCTCTCGAGCCATGCACTCCCCCATTCTGTATCTTTGCATTTCGTTTTTCCTGCCAAAGTGGAGTATCTTGCATTTGTCACTGTTGAACTTCATTTTGTTAGTTTTGGCCCATCTCTCTAATCTGTCAAGATCATTTTGAATCCTGCTCCTGTCCTCTGGAGTATTGGCTATCCCTCCCAATTTGGTGTTCTGCAAACTTGATGATCATGCCTTCTAGCCCTTCATCTAAGTCATTAATAAAGATGTTGAACAGGACCGGGCCCAGGACGGAACCCTGCAGCACTCCTCTCGTCACTTCTTTCCAAGATGAAGAGGAAGCATTGGTGAGCACCTCTGTGTTCGTCCATTTAACCAATTACAGATCCACCTCACCGTAGTTTTGCCTAGCCCACATTGGACTAGTTTCCTTGCCAGAAGGGCATGGGGGACCTTGTCGAAGGCCTTACTGAAATCCAGGTAATGGAATTGAACCAAAGATGGCACACAGAACTCCCATGACCAATAGAAAATACTGGAAGGGTTTGGTGGGCATTGACCTTGAGTTTTGGAGTTGTAGTTCACCTACATCCAGAGAGCACTGTGGACTCAAACAATGATGGAACTGGACCAAACTTGGCACGAAATCCATATGCCCAAATATGAACACAGATGGAATTTGGGGAAAATAGTCCTTGACATTTGGGAGTTGTAGTTACTGGGATTTATAGTTCACCTACAATCAAAGAGCATTCTGAACCCCACAGAGAGAATTGGGGCAAACTTCCTACACAGAACCCCCAAGACCAACAGTAAATACTTAAGGCCATCGAGTTCAACTCCCTTCACCAGGGCAAGAAAACGTAATCAAAGCCCTCCTGACAAAGAGCCATCCAGCTATCTATCTATCTATCTATCTATCTATCTATCTATCTATCTATCTATCTATCTATCCACACACATACACATACACACATATGATTCACACACACATAGATATTGTATCATAGATTTGAAAGGGACCCCTAAAGAAGAACAATTCTATGTTGCATGTTCCACAGTAGGCAAACCAGACAATCAACACATCAACACTGACAAAGAAACCTTTTGAAAAACACGAAAAATAAAAATTATTAAAAAAAACACTGACAAAGAAACAAGAAATACTGTTTACCCACTAGCATAAAGACATTACATATATAGAAACCAACACTTTCTCATTACTTTATTTTCCAGCTCACGAGACTGGGCCACAGCAATGCGTGGCAGGGGATAGCTAGTTACCTATAAAGCTCTAAATGGTTCAGGACCTGCCTATCTTCGTGACCGCATCCTTCCCTACGAGCCCACATGGTCCTTAAGATCTTCCGGGGATGCTCTTCTTTCGCTCCCACCCCCGTCTCAGGTGCGGTTGGTGGAGACGAAGAAAGGACATTCTCGGTGGTGGCCCCTTGTCTCTGGAACTCCCTCCCCAGGGAGATTAGGCTGACACCCTCCCTACCCACATTCCGTAAGGAATTAAAGACATGGATATTTAGTTGTGCATTCGACTGACGACTCCTATAATAAATGAGTTATATCATGACCTGAACCATGACCTGATTCTGAATTCCTATATATATATCCATATCCATATCAATCTCCATATAAATAAAAATAAAAATGTAATGTTCGTTTGTGGGATTAACAGAACTCAAAAACCACTGGATGAATTGACACCAAATTTGGACACAAAACACTTAATAACCCAATGTATGCCCTTCACTCAAGAAAAATTGATTTTGTCATTTGGGAGTTGTAGTTGCTGGGATTTATAGTTCACCTAAAATCAAAGAGCTTTCTGAACCTCACCAACAATGGAATTGAACCAAACTTGGCACACAGTTCTCCCATGACCAACGGAAAATACTGGAAGGGTTGGGTGGGCAGTGTCCTTTGGTTTTGGAGTTGTAGTTCACCTACATCCAGAGGTCACTGTGGACTCAAACAATGATGGATCTGGACCAAACTGGACATGAAAACTCAATATGCCCAAACCTGAACACTTGTGGAGTTTGGGGGAAATAGAATCTTGACATTTGGGAGTTGTAGTTGCTGGGATTTGTAGTTCACCTACAATCACAGAGCATTCTGAACCCCACCAACGATGGAATTGGGCCAAACCTACCACACAGAACCCCCATTACCACCAGAGTGAGCCACAGTAACACGTGGCAGGGGACGGCTAATATACATATATATATATATATATACAGAGAGAGACAGAGAGAGAGAGAGAGAGAGGAGCCCCCGTGGCGCAGTGGGATAAATCACTGAGCTGCTAAACTTGTTGAGTGAAAAGTCGCAGGTTCAAATCCGGGGAGCTTCGGCTGTCAGCCCCAGCTTCTGCCAACTTAGCAGTTCGAAAACATGCAAATGTGAGTAGATCAATAGGTACCGCTCCGGTGGGAAGGTAACGGCGCTGCATGCAGTCATGCTGGCCACATGACCTTGGAGGTGTCTACGGACAACGCTGGCTCTTCGGCTTAGAAATGGAGATGAGCACCACACCCCAGAGTCGGACACGACTGGACTTAATGTCAGGGGGAAACCTTTACCTTTACTATATATCCTTAAGTTAAGTTGAATCGATCCTGTTAAATTGCTCTGTTTCCACGCTATTTCCTTTGTTATTATATGTTGCTATCCACCTTATTGAACCACCTTATCCTTTTACCAGCTCGCATAGTGGTCCTCTCTCCCCCCCACCCCAAATTAGTCTGCTGTTGCTTTTGATGTTTGTTATTATTGTTACACTGTTTTATGCTGTTTTGTGCTGTCTTAATTTGTTATTGCTTTCCTTTTAATTGTATTTTGCCTTGGGCTTGGCCCCATGTAAGCCGCCCAAGTTCAGTGCTCAATTCACTACATCAGGGGTCCCCAAACGAAGATCTGCAGGCTGGATGCAGCCTTCCAAGGTCATTGACCCATCCGGTGCCCTAAACTTTAGGGTCGCCCAAAGTCTGAAATGACTTGAAGGCCCACAACAACAACGACAACAATTCTAATTAAGGTGTTGTTGAAGGCTTTCATGGCTGGAATCACTGGGTTGCTGTCAATTTTTTGCTGTCTGGCCATGTTCCAGAAGCATTCTCTCCTGACATTTCATCCACATCTATGGCAGGCATCCTCAGAGGTTGTGAGATCTGTTGGAAACTAGGCAAGTGAGGTTTATAAATCTGTGGAATGATGTCCAGGGTGGGAGAAAGAACTCTTGCGTGTTGGAGGCAAGTCTGTTTGTGAATGTTACAATTGGCCAGCTTTATTAGCATTGAATAGCCTATGCTATGGCTGACTTAATGAACCAACCTGGACACAGTATATTATTTGAGAACACAGAAATGCTGGACCACTTCAACAACCACCATGTCGGACTACCCAGAGGAGCCATTGAAATCCACAACAGAAAGGAAGAAACCTGAAAATGAACACAATCTGGCTACCACTAATAAAAAAAACCCTCTAAAATCAGAACAGGAAATAAAGAACAACACTCAGAAAACAGAGGAATTCCAGACAGGAAATAATCAGGGCCCGCTAACACCTCCCAACAAAGGATTCCTCCAGGCAGGAAGGAACCAGGCGTGATTACCATTGAATAGCTTATGCTATGGCTGACTTGATGAACCAACCTAGACACAGCATGTTATTTGAGAACACAGAAATGCTGGACCACGTCAACAACCACCATGTCGGACTACACAGAGAAGCCACTGAAATCCACAAGCACGTGGACTATTTCAACAGAAAGGAAGAAACCATGAAAATGAACACAATCTGGCTACTATTAATAAAAAAAACTCTAAAATCAGAATAGGAAATAAAGAACAACACTCAGAAAACAGAGGAATTACAGACATGAAATAATCAGGGCCAGCTAACACCTCCCAACAAAGGATTCCTCCAGGCAGGAAGCAGCCAAGCTTTGAGGCTGTAAGGCCATTCAATACTAATCAAGCTGGCCAATTGCCTCCAACAGACACAAGTGCTTTCTCCCAGCCTGCACATCATTCCACAGATATATAAGCCCCAGCAGACCTCACAACCTCTGATGATGCCTGCCATAGATGTGGGTGAAACATCAGGAGACTATACAGGACAAAAATAGACTCTTCGTTGAACTCCATACAAAGCAATGCATTGTATTCTTATCAGAACGGGCTGCAACGTTGCCCTCAATGCAGAAAACGTACTCACTCTCTGTTCTGGAATGTTAGGCATCTAGGCTTCAAACGTGGCAGGAAAATGATTGCAAAACTTATTGGGACTTGAGCAACTCAGTTCACTTGTGTGGTTCAAAGGCCTTCTCGAGCGCAACATTTCTCTCCGATTCTTTTTGCTGCTTGTCAAAATCACTTTTTGGACTTCGTTGCCCAGAATACTCAGTCAGCAAGGCCACTGCTAGGAGGACATACTTGGAGCTGAAGTCCAAGATGCAAAGTTGTTTTTTTCCAATGTGATACCACACCAGCCATAGAAAAGTGGAAAATATGTTTGCGCATAATGAGTGAGAATTTTGGTACCGTTCTGGGCTTTCTGGCAAGATGGCTTTTATGGCTGGAATCAATGGGTTGTGAGTTTTTCTGAGCTGTATGGCCATGTTCCAGAAGCATTATCTCCTGACCTTTCGCCTGCATCTATAGCAGGTATCCTCACAGGTTGTGAGGTCTGTTTGAAACTAAGTAAGTGAGGTTTATATATCTGCGGAATGTCCAGGGTGGGAGAAAGAACTCATGTCTGTTGGAGGCAAGTGTGAACTTTGCAATTGGACAGCTTGATTAGCATTGAATTGCTGCTTCCTGCCTTTGTTAGGAGGTATTAGCTGGCCCCGATTGTTTCTTGCCTGGAATTCCTAGGCAAGAAATACTGTTTACCCACAAGAATAAAGAAATTACATATATTAGAAACCAACACTTTCTCATTACTTTATTTTCCAGATCACCAGACTGGGTCACAGCAACGAGTGGCAGGGGACAGCTAGTAAATCTATATAAATAAAAAATTCATGTTGGTTTGTGGGATTAACATAACGCAAAAACCACTGGGCGAATTGACACCAAATTTGGACACAATACAACTGTCAGGCCAACGAGTGACCATCACTCATAAAAACACTGAAAAACACAGCGAAAGAGACTTAAAAAGCCAAAAAACAAAACAAAAATACATTACAACACATGCACAAAACCACATATATATGCAAACACACATATACACTAATATATACACACAAATACACATAACACATATGTGTATAACACTCACACATATACACATAATGTAAACATACAAAACACATATACAAAGACTGGCCACAGCAACGCATAATAAATAAAATAATGTCCAGGTTGGTTCATCTGGTGCTATACTATGTAGCCTTGTCCGCACCTACCTCTGTGGGAGTCTACCATATACCATGCAGCTGTGGACAAGTCTACATAGGGACTACCAAACGTAGTGCCCAAACACGAATCAAGGAACATGAAAGGAACCACCGACTAATTCAACCAGAGAAGTCAGCCATGCTTCTGGAACAACGCCATACAGCCTGGAAAACCATAGAAACCTGCTGTGTTCTTCATCTTCTGGACACTCATCCCCATCCCAGCACAGAGACTTAAAAGGCACATTATCTGGCAAGGAAAGTAATGGGAGCAAAGTCCTACCGAATTGCTCCTAAGCCATGAGAGAATATGATCAGTGGATATTTGTGGCTACTCGATCGAAAAGGAGCATTCCAGTTCACCGGGATTTTGCATGACCCTGTGGAAATGAAACAATACATGCCATTAGAAACAGGAGGAGCTGAGTAATATTTTTGCTGTTTAAGGTCTGGGAAAGGTGGTTTTTTTCCCCCAAAAGGAAGTGACTGAAAATCTATGAATGACCCATTCACAGATTTTAACATTTGAGGGGTTGACTTTCGCAGATTGGATTGTTTTATTTATTTATTTATTTATTGTATTTGTATACCGCCTTTCTCAGCCAATTGGCGACTCAATTGGTGTTTCCAACAAATCAGTATACATTAAACATAATATAGATAAGACATCACAAAAGCAATAAAAACAACATCATCAGCGTCTCATTATTCTCAAGCATTGTCCAATTCCATTGTCAGGTCGTTCGATTTCCTATATTAGCTACTCTGTATTTGTAAACGCTTGCTCGAATAGCCACGTTTTAACTTGCCTCCAAAACATCAAGAGGGAGGGTGTTCCATAGCCGAGGGGCCACCACTGAGAAGGCCCTGCCTCTCATCCCCGGCAAACGTGCTTGTGACGAAAGTGGGACCGAGAGCAGGGCCTCCCCAGATGATCTCAAAGTCCTCAGTGGTTCGTAAGGGGAGATACGTTTGGACAGGTAAGTTGGGCCAGAACCGTTTAGGGCTTTATAGGCCAAAGCCAGCACTTTGAATTGGGATTGAAGTAAAATGTTCCCTTTCTAGGTGCTCTAGTGCAACTGTGGAGTCAATGTCTTCAAAATATGTAATTTTTTAAGAGGCCGGGCTTTAGCACAGCGGGTTACACTAGATGTAGAAAATCTTGCCAACTGAAAGGTTGGCAGTTAAAGTTCAGGTTGCGGTGAGCTCCTGCTGTCAGCCCAGCTCCTGCTCACCTAGCAGGTGGAAAATGAATTGTGAGTAGGTAAATAGGTACCGCTTTAAACGGGGCGGTAATAAAAGGCACCAATAAGGACATGCTAGCAATTTGATCAGGAGGACGCCTATGGACAACAAAGCTCCTCGCCATGGAAGATGGAGCAACAGCACCTCCCTGTGGCCGGAGTCGAGCACAGCCTCAAGATGGAAAAAGATCGGAAAGCCTTTACCTGTGTTTACGTAGTGACTGTCCTTGTTAATTGTGTAACGGCATTTAATGTAATGTAAATAGGAAACTCTCAGCAAATATGTCCTCCAAATGCACTTTATTACTGACTTAGGATTGCCCCTATACCTCTCTGAAAACCCTATCCCAGTTATATTTTATCTGTTCATACCCAGCATTATTTTTTAAATTTTTAATTATTACATTTGGCCCAGCCATAGGTTCTTCAAACGTTTGTTGTGCTATTGTCAGTGTTTATTGCTTATTTTTTGTTTATGAGATCTATTTTGTTTTGTATTGTTGTTTGTTATTGCTTTTATTATTGATGTATTGCGGGCTTGGCCTCATGTAAGCCGCACCGAGTCCCTTGGGGGGATGGTGGCGGGGTATAAATAGATTATTATTATTGTTATTATTATTATTATTATTATTATTATTATTATTATTATTATTAATGTTTGCCATATATGTGTTCTGTACTTCGCCCTGAGTCCACTCGGGGAGATAGAGCGGAATATAAATAAAGTATATTATTTATTTAAAACATTTCTATTTCGCCCTTCTCACCCCGAAGGGGACTCAGGGCAGAGCACAACACATATATAGCAAACATTCAATGCCAGAACATAAAATAAACAATAAATATACATAAACAGTAAAATAATTTATCTTCACTTTAAAATAAATTGTTTAAATCATCTCAGATCAACCATACCAGATCCGGTCAGCAGGGTAAAGTTTCCTATTGCTGCCTTATGGCACTGTCCCAAAGGCTTGGTCCCATAGCCAAGTTTTTACCATCTTTTTGAAGGACAGGAGGGAGGGGGCTGATCTGATCTCACCACAGAGGGAGTTCCATAGCTGAGGGGCAAACACTGAGTAGGCCCTCTCTCTTGTCCACACCAATCGCGCCTGTGACGGCGGCAGGACAGGGCCTTCCCCGGAAGATCTTAATCTCTGCAGTGGTTCATAGAGGGAGATGCGTTCAGACAGGTAAATTAGGCAAACTGTTTTAATTATAATTGTTTTTAACGTAGGTCACTTGTATATTATGTATAATTTTATAATATGCTTGTTTTATTGTTTGGCACTGAACGGTGCCTGTTAGTAGCTGTCCTGAGTCCCTCTTCGGAGGCGAGAAGGATGGGATAGAAATGCTCGTAATAAATAAATAAATAGGCTGGGGCCATTTAGAGCTTTATAGGCCAAAGACAGCACTTAGTATTCTGCTCGGTAGCAAACTGGCAACTAGTGGAGCTGACGTAACATGGGAGTTGTATGCTCTCTGTATGCCGCCCCAGTTATTAACCTGGCTGCCTCTCGTTGGCCAATTTAAGCTTCCAAACAGTCTCCAAAGGCAACCCCATGTAGAATGCATTGCAGTAGTCTATCCTAGATGTAATGAGAGCATGGACCACCGTGGCCATGTCTGACTTCCCAAGGTACGAGCACAACTAGCGCATGAGTTTCAATTGTGCTAAAGCTCCCCTAGCCACCACCGGATCCTGAGGTTCCAGGCTCAACTATGAGTCCAGGAGGACTCCCAGGCTGCAAACCTGTGTCTTCGGGGGGGGGGGGGGAACCCCATCCAGCACAGGCTGCAACCCTATACTCTGTTCTGGTTTGCGATTGACCAGGAGGACTTCTGTCTTGTTTGGATTCAACTTCAATTACATTATTAAATTGAAACATATAGATCCTGAAAAAAGCTATTTTTTGTACTTGGCAGAATTCTATGATCATCTTCATATTCACCATAAAGTTGTGTTGGAAAGATTAGAAATGCTTAGAGAGAGATTCTCTCCAGTATAAAATTGCGATTTTTTAAAATTTGTGGTTTTTCACTTTTAGGGGAGTCAAGTCCCATAGGTAAAGGTAAAGGTAGTCCCCTGACATTAAGTCCAGTCATGTCTGACTCTGGGGTGTGGTGCTCATCTCCATTTCTAAGCCGAAGAGCCGGCGTTGTCCGTAGACACCTCCAAGGTCATGTGGCCGGCATGACTGCATGGAGCGCCGTTACCTTCCCGCCGGAGTGGTACCTATTGATCTACTCACATTTGCATGTTTTCGAACTGCTAGGTTGGCAGAAGCTAGGGCTGACAGCGGAAGCTCACCCCGCTCCCCGGAATCGAACCTGCGACCTTTCGATCAACAGGCTCAGCAGCTCAGTGCTTTAACCCACTGCGCCACCGGGGGCTCCATATGGTGCCCATAGGCTGACTATATACTCATGTTTGCCATTATTATTATTATTATTATTATTATTATTATTATTATTATTATTTACGATATTTATAGCCCGCCTTTCTGAGCCTTACGGCAACTCAAGGCAGGTTACAGGTTGGCACAATTCGATAAAAGTGCAATTAAAAACCATCAACATAACAATATAAAAACATATATAAAACCATTAAAACATCTAATCATCGGTGTCATCTTGTGAAAAGCATATCCAGTAACATCATCTAGCCATTCCATGTTCATCAATTCATAGTTCCATGTTATCTATTCCGCTGCATTCTCAAAAGCTTGCTCAAAGAGCCAAGTTTTTACCCTTTTTCGGGTAAAAGGGTAAAGGGGACGATCTAATATCCCTGGGGAAGGAGTTCCATAGCCAGGGGGTCACCACTGAGAAGGCCTTGTCCCTCGTCCCCGCCAATCGCGCTTGCAAGGCAGGCGCTTTCTTAACACCTAAAACCATTTCAGACTCAGAAAGCATGGTGCTTTTCTATGCCCTCTGAGGTCTACACCGTAGTGCCAGTTTTTGGTTCCTTGTGCAAGTTTCTAGTCCAAAGGATTACAGCTAGAGGTGGGAACCAGAACCACTGCTGGAGTGTGTGCCATGGAAGGACCAGGAGAAGTCCTGCAAGGAGAGCAGCTGTCTTACCAAATGTCACGCTGAGCAACGGGGCAAACCATTTCCTATTCATGTTCATGTAGTCGGCCAGCCCATAATAGTACTCATAGCGGGGGATCCAGGCAGGCTCCTCGGCGCCATCTTGAGGGATGCAGGGGTAGAACAAACGGAAGAAGAGGCCCTGCAGAAAAGGAAAGGCAGCATAAGCACCCCACATGTCGTTCAAAAGCCCCCTGACTGTTTCTTAATTCTTGTTCTTTATGTGTGGGGCACCCTCTGAGAGCACTTGGAGGACGCCACTGTTCTTCAGGCTTCTCATCCTTCCCTATTGCCACCTTTTTTGCAAAGTTTTTGGCACAGTCGCTTTGTTTCTAATTTGACTGATTTACGAGGCCATAAAAATCTCCAGGAAGTATGCAAAGAATGAGGAAGCGACAGCTCCCCTGGTGGCCAGAAGCTGGAATGTTAAATAGCCTCTGTGTGTCTGTCTATATATGTTGTGTGTCTATGGCATTGAATGTTTGCCATGTATATGTACATTGTAATCCGCCCTGAGTCCCCTGCGGGGTGAGAAGGGCGGAATATAAATACTGTAAATAAATAAATAAATAGAAACGGGAATGGACTGGGGTCTCTTCTAACTCTAGGATTCTAGAACCCTATGATTATAATTATTAAGCAGGGGCTGGATGGTCATCTGTATGGGGTGCTTTGATTGTGCTTTTCCTGCTTGGTAGAAGGGGGATGGACTGGACATGGCCCCTGGGGTCTCTACCAACTTATGATTCTGTCATCATCATCAACATCAACATCAAGCAGGGGCTAGGTGGTCACCTGTCTATGGTGCTTTGATTGTGCTCTTTTTGTATGATACGAGAAGAAGAGGGTTGGACTGGATGCCCCCTGTAGTCTCTTCCAATTCTAGGATCCTATTATTATTATTATTATTATTATTATTATTATTAAGCAGGGGCTAGATGGTCATCTTTATGGGGTGATTTGATTGTGCTTCTTCTGCATGGTAGAAGAGGGTTGGACTGGATGGGCCTTGGGTCTCTTCCAACTGTAAGATTCTATGATATTATTATTTTAAATAATGTACCCACCACGCGTTGCTGTGGCCAACCCCTCCCTCTTTCTCTCTCCCTTCCTTCCCTCTTTCCTTTTTTTCTTTCTTTCTCTCCTTCCTTCTATCTCTTCCTCTTCCTTCCTTCCCCCCTTTCTTTCCCTTTTGCTTTCTCTCCTTCTTCCTTCTCTACCTATTCTTGGACTGCAACTCCTAGCAGTCCTCCTGATCAATCTATCTACCTACCTACCTATCTCTATCTAATCTATCTATCTGGAGGATTGCTGGGAGTTGCAGTCCAGGAATAGAAAATAGGAAATATGCAGGGACTTGGATGCTCTCAAAGAAATCCAAGGAGAAGAAAGCTTGCATCTTGGAAGCAGTGCATTTGGATCATCCTCCTCTCCTAAAGGGCCTGGTCTAGGGGATGCTGGGAGCTGTAGCCCAGAAGAGAGTGTGGATATGCTATTGTGTTTTTGTTTACCTGGGGAGTCGTTTTTGTGCATGCGCTGTAGCATCTTTTTGTTTTTTTGGATTTTAAGTCCCTTCCACTGTGTTTATCAGTGTTTTTATGAGTGATGGTCACTCGTTGGCCTGATAGGTGTCTTGTGTCCAAATTTGGTGTCAATTCATCCAGTGGTTTTTGAGTTATGCTAATCCCACAAACAAACATTACATTTTTATTTATATACTAGCCGTCCCCTGCCACGCGTTGCTGTGGCCCAGATGGGGGTTCTGTGTGGGAGGTTTGGCCCAATTCTATCGTTGGTGGGGTTCAGAATGCTCTGTCATTGTAGGTGAACTATACATCCCAGCAACTACAACTCCCAAACCCTAACCCTAACCCGCTCCCCGGCTCATGCCGCTCCCCGGCAGAAGCTGGGACTGATAGTGGGAGCTCGTGCCACTCCCCTTTTGGTCAACAATAGGTGAACTATAAATCCCAGCAAATTCAACTTGCAAACGTCAAAGTCTATTTTCCCCAAACTCCACCAATGTTCACATTTGAGCATACTGAGTATTCGTGTAGAGTTTGGTCCAGATCCATCATTGTTTGAGTCCACAGTGATCTCTGGATGTAGGTGAACTACAACTCCAAAACCAAAGGACACTGCCCACCAAACCCTTCCAGTATTTTCTGTTGGTCATGAGAGAACTGTGTGCCAAGTTTGTTTCAATTCCATTGCTGGTGGTGTTCAGAATGCTCTTTGATTGTAGGTGAACTATAAATCCCAGGAACTACAACTCCCAAATTACAAAATCAATTTGTTTGAGTGAACAACATACATTGGGTTGTTATGTGTCTTGTCTCCAAATTTGGGGTCAATTCCCCCAGTGGTTTTTGAGTTCTGTCAATCCCACAAACGAACATTACATTTTTATTTATATAGAAGATGTATTTGGGGTTAAGAATACTATGAGCAGACAATGAAAAGGGTGAGAAGTGAGAAGACTAAGGTGAAGGCATTTGAAGAATATCAGAACAGTTTTAGGGTGTTTCGTGTGTTTATATTAATATTGCATGGAGTGTATTCATAGATGTGTTAAGGAATAAAAATATTTTTAAAGGAAAGTAACCTTTTCAAGTTCTAGCTTAAGCACAAGGAACTGAAGCATCTGCATGATGCTTTCTTGCTTACCACTGCTTCCTCTTCTCTCCCCTTTCTTGCTAAAGACACTTAGATCATAAGGTTCTTAGGGGAAAAGACCTATTTTCCTGTCCTTTGTAAGCAGCTACACACTGGAACAAAGAATGACAGCACACACAACAACTACAGGCATTTATTCACTGGCCGTGCTCCCCAAACTTTGGTCTATAGTAAGGAATTAGTGATGCAACCTGACATGTTTTGGATGAGACAGATAACAACTCCCAGAATCCTTGGCCATTGGCTAGGCTTGCTTATACTACCTTGACGTTATGGGAATTTCAGCTCAAGATTGTTCCTATTTGTTATATAGAAATGATGCCAAAAAATTCATGAAACCATGCTGGAAGTTTCCTCCATTCCAAGTAATTAAAGGAATGATAACCTTGAAGTAACCCTATTGGTCATCTAGCCCAACCTGCTGGTGGTACAAATAATAATAATAATAATAATAATAATAATAATAATAATAAAGCAGACGAAACGATGGATCACATCCTCAGTTGCTGCAAGAAGATCGAGCAGACCAACTACAAGCAGAGGCAGAATACCGTTGCTCAGATGATCCACTGGAACTTGTGCCAGAAATACCATCTACCTGTGACAAAGAACTGGTGGGACCACAAGCCGGAAAAAAAATATACAGAAAATGAACACGTCAAACTACTACTTCCAAATCCAGACTGACAAGAGTTTTGGAGCACAATGCTCACAATCGTGGAAAAAAACCAAGTGCGGCTCGTCGATGTTGCAATCCCAGGCAACAACAGAATTGACGAGAAGCAACTGGGAAAGCTTACACAATATGAGGATTTGAAGATTAAACTGCAATAATAATAATAATAATAATAATAATAATAATAATAATGAGGAGGAGGAGGAGTAGGAGGAGGAGGTGGCGGCAACTCTGGCACAAGCCAGTCAAGGGGGTCCCAGTGGTGATTGGCACACTGGGTGTAGTGCCTAAAGACCTTGGCCTGCACTTAAAAACAATCGGTGCTGACAAAATTACTGTCAGCTGCAAAAGGCCACCCTACTCAGATCTGTATGCATTATTCACCAATACATTACACAGTCCTAGATACTTGGGAAGTGTCCAACAGCATAGCGATCTTATTTGCTGTCTACTAATCTTGTTGTGTATATAATAATAATAATAATAATAATAATAATAATAATAATAATAATTTATACCCTGCTTTATCTCTTCTGAAGGGATGTATATCACCTGTGAGGGGCAACCATCCATTCGCTACTTAAAAGTCTCCAAAGCAGTGTTTCCCAATCTCCAACTGTTTGGGACTTCAACTCCCAGCATTCCTGAACTCAAGCTACCCTGGTGGTGGTGGTTGTTGTTGTTATTATATTTATTTATACCCTGCTTTATCTCCCCAAAGGGGACTTAAAGCGGTTGGGACCTTTGGCGGTTAAACGTCAACACATCTGGAGAGGTGCTTTTGAAAATGTCCACAATCTGAGAAAGATGTGGTTTGAAATTGCAGAACATGAAAAACAGGAACCAGAGGTGAAGAAAGAACTGAGTCAGACGGTAGAGACAAATTTGGAATAGGCCAATGGGAACAAAACCTCTAGAAACAGAAGTTGGAGAGACCTGGTCTTCAGGAGCTATCTAGGAAAGTCTTTCAAAATGGACTATTACAAAAATTATAATATCGAGTGATTATGGTTAGACAAAGGACTACCATCTCACCCGCCTCATAGGAAACCTGCTACAAAACAGGGGCTTTTTTTGTCGAGTTCCAGGGCCAGAGAAGCAAATGACGGAAACAGAAGAACGGCCTGCCTCAGGGGAGCGTGCTTGCTCCATCCATGTTCAATATCTACACAAATGACCAGCCACTGCCAGAAGGGACAGAGAGTTTAATCTATGCTAAAGATCATGCCATCACCACTCAAGCAGGGAGCTTTGAGATGGTTGAACAGAAGCTCTAGGTGCTCTTACTGCCTATTACAGGGAAAACCAGCTGATCCCTAATCCATCTAAAACATAGACATGTGCTTTTCACCTTAAGAACAGACAAGCATCCTGAGCTCTGAGGATCACCTGGGAAGGAATCCCACTGGAGCATTGCAGCACACCCAAATACCTGGGAGTCACTCTGGACTGTTCTCTGACCTACAAGAAGCACTGCCTGAACATCAAACAAAAAGTGGGTCTAGAAATAATATCATACGAAAGCTGACTGGCACAACCTGGGGATCACAGCCAAACACAATGAAGACATCTGCCCTTACGCTTTGCTACTCTGCCGCTGAGTATGCATGCCCAGTGTGGAACACATCTCCCCATGCTAAAACAGTGGATGTGACTCTTAATGAGACATGCCGCATTATCACAGGGTGTCTGCGCCCTACACCACTGGAGAAACTACACTGTTTAGCCGGTATTGCACCACCTGACATCTGCCGGGAAGTAGCAACCAATAGTGAAAGGACCAAGGCAGAGACATCTCCAGCTCATCCCTTGTTTGGGTATCAGCCAGCATGTCAACGACTTAAATCAAGAAATAGTTTTCTAAGATCTAGAGAGACACTCGCTGGAACACCTCAGCAAGCAAGAGTCCAAAAATGGCAGGCTCTAACCCAGAACCTCAACCAATGGCTGATACCAGATGAGAGACTCCCCCCTGGGCACACAGAAAACTGGGCGACTTGGAAGGCGCTGAACAGACTGCATTCTGGCACCACGAGATGCACAGCCAATCTTAAGAAATGGGGCTACAAAGTGGAATCCACGACATGCGGGTGTGGAGAAGAGCAAACCACAGACCACCTGCTGCGATGCAACCTGAGCCCTGCCACATGCACAATGGAGGACCTTCTTGCGGCAACACCAGAGGCACCCCAAGTGGCCAGATACTGGTCAAAGACATGTAATCAACTACCAAGCTTGCAAATTCTGTGTTTTGTCTGTTTGTTTTGTTAAAAATGTAATACAAATGTCTGGTTGCTCCTGACACAATAAATAAATAAATAAATAAATAAATAAATAAATAAATAAATAAATGGTTAGATCAGAAGAATTTGAAATGGCCAAATTTAATCAATGAAATTGCAAGTCGCGTCTGGTGTGAGAGAATCAGCTGTCTACAAAGACGTTGCCCAGGGGACACGGGGATGTATAACTATCCTGCGGGGAGGCTTCTCTCATGTCCTATGAAGACAGGTGCTGTCTTCATAGACCTGTCAGCAGCTTATGATATTGTCAACCATCGCCTCCTCCTGAGAAAATGTATAATATCACAAAGGATTACCACCTCACCCACTTCATAGGAAAACTGCTACAAAACAGGAGCTTAGTACACAGCAAATAAGATCGCTGTGCTGTTGGACACTCCCCAGTTTATACCAATACTAATCTACAAACAGTTTGAATGAACTGTAGAATTAATAAATAATGAACGAAAAGAATTAAGTGAAACCACCTGCCATGAATAATCAAGATTAATTTCCAGTGAAGAAGAACTGGAAAAGAAGATTGGATGATCCGCAAGGCTAAAGTACAAAAGGTCCGCAAGGCTAAAGCACAAAATGAGCTCAGGCTTGCCAGGGACATTAAAAACAATAAAAAGGGATTCTTTTCTTATGTCAGTAGAAAAAGAAAGAACAAGGAGGCGATAGGGCCTCTTCGAGGAGAAGATGGGGCAATGCTGACAGGGGATAGGGAAAAGGCAGAACTACTTGATACCTTCTTTGCCTCGGTCTTCTCACAAAAAGAAAGTCATCTTCAACCTCAGCAAGATGGAGTGGATGAGGGATTAGAGGACATCCAACCCCAAATTGGGAAACAAGTCATCCAGGAATACCTGGCTGCTCTAAATGAGTTCAAGTCCCCAGGCCCAGATCAACTACACCAGTGTTTCTCAACCTGGGGGTTGGGACCCCTGAGGGGGTCGCGAGGGGGTGTCAGAGGGGTCGCCAAAGACCATCAGAAAACACAGTATTTTCTGATGGTCATGGGGATTCCATGTGGGAAGTTTGAGCCAATTCTATCGTTGATGGAGTTCAGAATGTTCTTTGATTGTAATGAACTATAAATTCCAGCAACTACTACTCCCAAATGTCAATATCTATTTTCCCCAGACTCCACCAGTGTTCACATTTGGGGATATTGAGTATTCATGCCAAGTTTGGTCCAGATCCACCATTGCATAAGTCCACAGTGCTCTCTGGATATAGGTGAACTACAACTTCCAAACTCAAGGTAAATGCCCATCAAACCCTTCCAGTGTTTTCCATTGGTCATGGGAGCCAAGTTTGGTTCAAATCCATCGCTGGTGGAGTTCAGAATGCTCTTTGATTATAAGTGAACTATAAATCCCAGCAACTACAACTCCCAAATTACAAAATCAATCCTCCCCAACCCCACTAGCATTCACATTTGGGTGTATTGGGTATTTGTGCCCAGTTTGGTCCAGTGAATGAAAATGCATCCTGCATATCAGATATTTACATTATGATTTATAACAGTAGTAAAATGACTGTTATGAAGTAGCAATGAAAACAATATTATGGTTGGGGGTCACCACAACATGAGGGACTGTATTAAGGGGTCATGGCATTAGGAAGGTTGAGAACCACTAAACTACACCCAAGAGTATTGAAGGAACTATGAAAGTCATTTCGGAACCATTGGCAACCATCTTTGAGAGTTCTTGGAGAACGGGAGAAGTTCCAGCAGATTGGAGGAGGGCCAATGTGGTCCCAATCTTCAAGAAGGGAAAAAAGGATGACCCAAACAATTACCGTCCGGTCAGCCTCACGTCGATACCAGGCAAGATTCTGGAAAAGATTGTTAAGGAAGTGGTCTGCAAACACTTAGAAACAAATGCGGTCATCGCTAATAGTCAACATGGATTTATCAAAAACAAGTCATGCCAGACTAATCTGATCTCTTTTTTCGATAGAGTTACAAGCTGGGTAGATGCGGGGAATGCCGTGGATGTAGCGTATCTGGATTTCAGTAAGGCCTTCGACAAGGTCTCCCCATGACCTTCTGGCAAGGAAACTAGTCCAATGTGGGCTAGGCAAAACTACGGTGAGGTGGATCTGTAATTGGTTAAATGGACGAACCTAGAGGGTGCTCACCAATGCTTCCTCTTCATCCTGGAAAGAAGTGACGAGCGGAGTGCCGCAGGGTTCCGTCCTGGGCCCGGTCCTGTTCAACATCTTTATTAATGATGAAGGGCTAGAAGGCAGGATCATCAAGTTTGCAGATGACACCAAATTGGGAGGGAGAGCCAATACTCCAGAGGACAGGAACAGGATTCAAAACGATCTTGACAGATTAGAGAGATGGGCCAAAACTAACAAAATGAAGTTCAACAGTGACAAATGCAAGATACTCCACTTTGGCAGGAAAAAACGAAATGCAAAGATACAGAATGGGGGACAATGCCTGGCTCGAGAGCAGTACGTGTGAAAAAGATCTTGGAGTCCTCGTGGACAGCAAGTTAAACATGAGCCAACAATGTGATGTGGTGGCGAAAAAAAGGCAATGGGATTTTGGCCTGCATCAATAGGAGCATAGTGTCTAGATCTAGGGAAGTAATGCTACCCCTCTATTCTGCTTTGGTTAGACCACACCTGGAATATTGTGTCCAATTCTGGGCACCACAACTGAAGAGAGATATTGACAAGCTGGAATGTGTCCAGAGGAGGGCGACTAAAATGATCAAGGGTCTGGAGAACAAGCCCTATGAAGAGCGGCTTAAAGAGCTGGGCATGTTTAGCCTGAAGAACAGAAGGCTGAGAGGAGATATGATAGCCATGTATAAATATGTGAGAGGAAGTCACAGGGAGGAGGGAGCAAGCTTGTTTTCTGCTTCCCTGGAGACTAGGACACAGAACAATGGCTTCAAACTACGAGAAAGGAAATTCCATCTGAACATGAGGAAGAACTTCCTGACTGTGAGAGCTGTTCAGCAGTGGAACTCTCTGCCCCGGAGTGTCGTGGAGGCTCCTTCATTGGAAGCTTTTAAACAGAAACTGGATAGCCATCTGTCAGGAGTGCTTTGAATGCAATATTCCTGCTTCTTGGCAGGGAGTTGGATTGGATGGCCCATGAGGTCTCTTCCAACTCTATGATTCTATGTTCACGAGCCAAAGTAAAAAGCCACAAGAAGGTACAATTAATAGACTTAAAATTAAATTTTTTAGGAGTCTTCAATATTTTATGAAATCTGTGGTAAAGGAAGAGAGAACATACTGTTGTAACAATGATCATTTTGTACAATAATTCCCCATACCCTAATAATCCCCACCCACTTTGTTCTTTTCTTGCAACGTATTAGATCAGTGTTTCTCAACCTTCCTAATGTCGCAACCACTTAATACAGTTCCTCATGTTGTGGTGACTCCCAAACATTAACATTATTTTCATTGCTACTTCATAACTGTAATTTTGCTACTGGTATTAATCACCGTGTAAATATATGATTTGCAGGATGAATTTTCATTCACTGGACCAAGTTTGGCACAAATACCCGATACGCCCAAATTTGAACACTGGTGGGGTTGGGGAGGGGTTTGGTTTTGTCATTTGGGAGTTGTAGTTACTGGGATTTATAGTTCGCTTAATTCTGTGCTGAACAATGACTCTGGAGATCAGAATTTGAATGTCTGCTTAGACATGAAAACCTATTTCATGATATTAGACAAGTCGCAGGCTCCCAGCCCCAGAAAACATATAGCGCAGTGATTCTCAACCTTTCTTAAGCCATGACCCCCTAATACAGTTCCTCATGTTGTGGTGACTCCCAAACATTAACATTATTTTCATTGCTACTTCATAACTGTCAGCTTGCTACTGTTATGAATCGTAATGTAAAGTTTTTAATCACTGGACCAAGTTTGGCACACATACCCGATACGCCCAAATTTGAACACTGGTTGGGTTGGGGAGCGGATTGGTTTTGTCATTTGGGAGTTGTAGTTGCTGGGATTTATATTTCGCCTACAACCAAAGAACATTCTGAACTCCAATAGAATTGAACCAAATTTGGCATACAGAACTCCCATGACCAACAGAAAATACTAGAAGGGCTTGGTGGGCATTGACCTTGAGTTTGGGAGTTGTAATTCACCTGCATCCAGACAGCACTGCGGACTTTGATGGATCTGGACCAAACTTGGCACGAATACGCAATATGCCCAAATGTGAACATGGGTAGAGTTTGGGGAAAATAGACCTTGAGATTTGGGAGTTATAGTTGCTGGGATTTATAGTTCACCTACAATCAAAGAGCATTCTGGACTCCACCAATGAAGGAATTGAACTAATCTTGGCACAGAGAACTCCCATGACCAACAGAAAATACTGGAAGGGTTTGGTGGGCATTGATCTTGAGTTTTCGAGCTGTAGTTCACGTACATCCAGAGAGCACTGTGAACTCAAACAATGATAGATGAGGACCAAACTTGGCACAAATGCTCAATATGCCCAAATGTGAACACTGGTGGCGTTTCTGATGGTCTTTGGCGACCCCTCTGAAACTCCCCTGGGGTCCTGATCCCTAGGTTAAAAAACGCTGTATTAGATATTTGTAAAGATGCAACTGATCCATAGCAAATCTATTAACCACAAACTATTCTTTTTTCTTCTCTTTTTCCTTCATTCCCAGGAGCCCAGCTGTTTGAACAGCTGATCTGACCAAGAGGAAGCATCAAGCCTTTATTTCCCAATGAAATAAGCCCGACAGTTTCTTTGACATGGAGGAAGTCAGCACTGACGGTCCTATGTCATGTGTGTTTGGGTTGTAGGTTTGTTGACACAAAGGCTTTAAGAAAGAGAAGTCGCTTGAGGCTCACACCAACCTTTGAGACACACGGCTGGCTATTTTACATTCCTTTGCTTCTCGCAGGTGTGGGATTAATGTTTAATGTTTGCTGCTGCCTGAGGACAGGACATTCTGTTCCACAACAGAATCCAAGCAGATTCGGACTTCAGACGAATGGCCCATGCGGTATATTCCAACTCTATTATTCTACTATTCTATCAAAAGACTATGTTTGCCATTGGGATACTTGGGGCCGGGCTTTAGCACAGCAGGTTAAACTGCCAGCTGCAGAAAATCTTCCCGGTTGAAAGTTCAAGCCTGAATGGTGTAAGCTCCCAACTATCAGCCCAGCTCCTGCTCACCTAGCAGTTCAAAAACAGTAATGTGAGTAGATAGGTACCACTTCGGCGGGGAGGTAATAAAAAGGCGCCCATGTGGACATGCCAGCGATTCGGAAGGGTGTCTAAGGACAACAAAGCTCCTCAGCATGCATAATAGAGTGACAGCACCCGCCCTTGTGGTCAGAGTCAAGCACAGCCTCCAGATGCCGGAGATGAAAAAAGATGGGAAGCCTTTACCTCTGTTTATGTACTGTCTGTCTGTTTTTGTTAATTGCATAATGCCATCTCCCTCTACAGACCAACTCAGACACTGAGGTCATCGGAGAAGGTCCTCTTCTCAGTTCTACCCCAGTCCCAAGCATGGCTGGTGGGAATGAGAGAAAGGGCCTTCTCTGTGGCTGCCCCCCACCTCTGGAACTCCCTTCCTAAGGAGTTAAAGATGGCCCCCTCCCTCCCTGCTTTCAAAAAACAGCTGAAGACATACATTGCTCACCAGCTTACGAGGAGGAGGAATAGTAGTTGGTAATACTACCATTACACCTCTGATTAATAGTTGCCGTCCGTATCCGTGCCTTGCTTACCACACCAACTCAATAGATATTTTGAGAAATGATTGATGGATTTGCCCCAAAGAAATGGGAAATTATTTTTCCATTTGGTGTTTGATGTTTTGTCTTATGTCTGTTATAACAGGCTGTGTTTTTATTTAATTTTAGTTTGTTAAGTTATAATTTGTATTTATATGTTGGGTTGTATAAATTTTGTTAGCATGGATGTATTGTTGTAGTATTCATGCATTGAATGTTTACCTTTTATGTTTGGAATCTGCCCTGAATCCCTTTGGGGAGATAGAGCGGAATATAAATAAAGTATTCTTATTATTATTATTGAATGTTTGCCGTATATGTGTACTGTAATCCCCCCTGAATCCCCCTCGGAATATGTTGTAACACATAAAACTTCCACATCTCCAGATACCTGGAATCGGAGATGAAGTTCATTCAATCAGAAATGGCATCTTTGTCAGTTTACTCCTGGTTTTAGCCCAAACTTTAAAGGATCTCTCCCACGTTGTTGTTTATTTGTTCGGTCGCTTCAGACTCTTTGTGACATCATGGACCAGCCCTTGCCAGAGCTCCCTGCCGGCCATCACTACCCCCAACTCCTTCAGAGTCAAGCCAGTCACTTCAAGGATACAATCCATCCATCTTGCCCTTGGCCCCTCTTCCTTTTTCCTTCCTTTTTCCCAAGCATAATTGTCTTCTCTAAGCTTTCCTGCCTCCTCATTATGTGGCCAAAGTACTTCAACTTTGCCTCTAATATCCTTCCCTCCAATGAGTAGTCAGGCTTTATTTCCTGAAGTATGGACTGGTTGGATCTTCTTGCGGTCCAAGGCACTCTCAGAACTTTCCTCCAACACCACAATTCAAAAGCATCTACCTTCCTTCGCTCAGCCTTCTTTATGGTCCAGCTCTCACATCCGTAGGTGACTATGGGGAATACCATTGCTTTAACTATGCGGATCTTGGTTGCCAGTGTGATGTCTCTACTCTTCACTATTTTATCAAGATTGTTCATGGCTCTCCTCCCAAGAAGTAGATGTCCTGGCTGCAGTTTGCATCTGCACTAATCTTTGCCCCTAGAAATACAAAGTCTGTCACTGCCTCCACGTTTTCTCCCCCTATTTCCCAGTTATCAATAAGTCTTGTTGCCATAATCTTTGTTTAACACCCAGCTTTTGCACTTTCTTCTTTCATCTTGATTAGAAGTCTCCTCAGTTCCTCCTCTCTTTCGGCCATCAAAGTGGTATCATCTGCATATCTAAGGTTGCTGATGTTTCTTCCAGCAATACGTCAAACCTATTTTAGCCACAGTATTCAGTACTTCGGAGAGTTCTTTCGAAGATTGGACCATAATCTGGAGCAGATTTGCTGCCCTGGTTAACCTGAAAGCCAACATCTCTGCCACTGGAGCCAAGCCACTTTCATCTCTCCAAGGAAAGGAAGTATATAAACGTAACTAATAACTACACAATAAAAATCAAGGCACACTAAAGTCATTGGGATTGGGGGAAAATGATCTGTTAAGTACCTTAATGAAATGATTAAATCCCTAAAGAAGTTAAGATCAACTGAAGTATTTCTCCATTTCATGTTGTCAGTCTTTGAACACAGCCCTGCAGCTGTTCCTTTGACGCAAGTTTGCTCTGTCGCAAGTTTGCAGTTTAGCTCCACGCCTTTTAGGCACTTCCTGGCCGATGACAATGTGCCGCAAATCCAAAGCCTCTCAAAACGCAACGACAGGATTTCTCCCCCTCCCCCCCACCCCCTGGCTGTTTGGCAACTCTATCTCAGCTATTATATCCTGATTATTCCGTTTTTGATCTGGGCTGTCCGAATGACAGTGAGTCAAAGCGCCAAGTCATCCTTTAGACGTATTTCATAGAGCCAGATTCGTTGTGCGCCTTTTGCATTTTGGAGCAATGGCTGATTCAGCATTCAGTCACCACTTATTATCAGGCCTACGAATAGGACTGTTATTTTCAGCATATTAAACCAACGTGACTTTCTCACCGATACATGTGGTGGGTGCATACTCGTGAATATGTTTTAATGGATTTTAACTGTGAATGTTTTAATACTGTTAGATTTAATTTTGCTTTAATGTTTGCATATTAGTACATTTTAAATTGTGTGGTTTTACTTTTAATTGGAAGTCACTTTGAGTCTCCTTTGAGAGAGATAAACATTATTATTATTATTATTATTAATAATAATAATCTATATAAATAAAAATGTAATGTTAGTTTGTGGGATTAACATAACTCAAAAACCACTGGACAAATTGACACCAAATTTGGACACAATACACCTATCAGGCCAATGAGTGACCATCTATATAAATAAAAATGTAATGTTCATTTGTGGGATTAACAGAACTCAAAAACCACTTGACGAATTGGCACCAAATTTGGACACAATACACCTAACAACCCAATGTATGTCTTTCACTAAAAAAAATAATTTTGCCATTTGGGAGTTGTAGTTGCTGGGATTTATAGTTCACCTAAAATCAAAGAGCATTCTGAACCCCACCAATGATGGAATTGAAACAAGCTTGGCACACAGTTCTCCCATGACCAACGGAAAATACTGGAAGGGTTGGGTGGGCAGTGTCCTTGAATTTGGGAGATGTAGTTTACCTCCATCCTGAGAGCACTGTGGCAAGAAAAAGTAATCAAAGCCCTCCTGACAAAGGGTCATCCAGTCATAGATATAAAACACTGAAAAACATAGCAGAAGGGACTTAAAAAGTCCCCAAAAGCTAAATGACGAAAAGGTAAATGACAATACAGAAAAAAGGGAAGAAAGAGGGAGGGAAGGGGAGAAAAAGAAAGAAAGAAAGGAAAGAAGGGGAGGGAAAGAAAGAAGGAAAGGGAGAAGGAAGCATGGAAGCAAAGAGAGAAGGAAGGAAAGAGGTAGAGAAGGAAGAAAGGAGAGAAAGAGGGAGGGAAAGAAAAAGGGGGGAGGAAGGAAGGAGAGAAGGAAAAGAAAAAGGGAAAGAAGGAGCGAAGGAAGGGGGGAAGATGTAGAGAAAGAGGGAGGGAAGGAAAGAGAGAAGGAAGAAAAGAGACAGCAGAAGAGAAAGAAAAAGGGGGAAGGAAGGAAAGAGATAGAGAAGGAAGGAAGAAGAGAAGGAAAGATGGGAAGGAAGGAAAGAGGGAGTGAAGGAAGGAGGGAAAGAAGGAGAGAAACAGGGAAGGTTGGCCACAGCAAAGTTTGGCGGGTACAGCAAGTGTGATCAATAAATAATAAATAAATATTCTCTTTTCGGAAGCTAGCTAATATCTTGTAGGGTTAGTTGGACTTCAGTTTGTCAGATCTACTATCCATCAAGCAGAGAGGGATAACAATAGGCAGACATTCCAAATTAAGGAACAAGGGTGCCTCTGAGCATTCACCGATTACGTTTTAGCTAATTTCTTGTTATTGTTTTTGCAGCACCAGTTTAAGCAAGAGCCTACTCTTGAACCCCATTTTCACTGCCATATAAAATCCAGATTATCTGCTTTATTTATTTATTTTCAGCTTTTATATTCCGCCCTTCTCACCCCGCAGGGGACTCAGGGCGGATTACAGTGTACACATATATGGCAAACATTCAATGCCAATTTTTGACATACAAACATATACAGACATACACAGAGGCTATTTAACTGTTTCTGGCCGCCAGGGGAGCTGTCGCTTTCATCGTCCATCTGCGACACTGATGAAGCACTTCCGCATTCCCTGCATGCTTCCCCGCTGGAATGCTTTGCTGGAGTCTTCTTTATGGCCTCATAAATCAGTTAATTTAGCCTCCCCACACTTTAAGGTGGTATCTAATTTTCCTACTTGACAGATGCAACTGTCTTTCGGGTTGCAAAGGTCGACAACAGGCTACACACAATTGGTTGGAAACCCACTCCAACCCGGGCTGGCTTCGAACTCATGATCTTAATGCAGCTGACACTCAGCCAGCTGCACCACAATCCCGGTGCTTTGCACTGGGTTATATGTCTACACTGCCATGTAATCCAGTTCAAAGCAGATAATCTAGATTTGATATGGCAGTGTAGCTGGGACCTTGGCTACACCAAGTTGTCTTTCTTTCAGGGATCGATGCTTTACTTCCGAAACTTGGTAATTCATTGCTAATGTCACTACACACGATAATAATGAGTCAAAAGCTTGTAAATATCACCCAGAGATCTGTTGATCCTGATCAACATCCTGCTTCTCCAAGGAAGCCAGAATACGAACCAGGAAGTTACTGATACACACCAAATAGAGATGAGATATTTATTAGTAATTTCCTGATTCACAACTTGCTCTGCTAGTCTTGGCAGTCCAACCTGTGAATATGTTGTCCTATTGTCTGTATTAGAATGATGGGACTGTTGCGAGAGTTTGAACTGGTGCAGTGTTTTCTTATAAGGAAACTGGGAGAGTAAATATGGGTATATTGAAATAGAAAGTAAATATTGTGTATTGCATAAGAAAGAAGTATACACTTCCTGGACAATGCCTTATACTCAAAAATCCCTTCTGGATCAGGTCTACCTAGAACAGAAACCTATTTCTCACTTGGCCACAATTGGCATTGGAAAGTCCCACCAACCAGCAGGAAAGTAATGGAAGAGCTCCAGTTAAGTATCAAAGTCTTGTTGCCTCTGGAGGTGATATGTAGCTGCCATGTGTTGAAGCTGTTGGCAGCCTTATCTGGTGATGAACTTGCCCAAAGCCCTTTAGAAGCCACCCAAGTTGATACTAATCACCATCTTTTCTGATATGGCACTTGCTTCCTTCATTTCATTGCATAATAAGCAAACTTTCCTTCTCACCAGAATCTCACACTGTACAACCTTCTTGCACAACTAGTTGTAGGAACCTCTATTATAATTATCCCTGATGAGATGCATAATGTCGTGGCTGAGCTACTGAACAAGATAAGGGCATCCAAAACTGAATTTTCCTCTTGTCATGAAAGCCATGGTTAGTAAGCTTGCTGTTTTTTGACCCTGGCAGCCCTAGCTTGCAATCCAGCACCGGTTGGAAGCCTACATGATTCTCACCCAAACCTCATTTACCAGGGCACAGCTACCAGCCTCTTCCCAGTAGACTCAAATCAACAAAAACCTTTATGAGAACTACCACTCCTCTTGCTGTCCCCCCAGTAACAGCAAGGGTATCCCTCTGGGCAGCTAAACCAGGAAACCCCAACTGGATGGCCCCCCACGAGGGTCTTCCTCCAGGGGCAAACCAAGAATGTGCAACCTGGAAGTCCCTGAACAGACTCAGAAGTGGAGTGGGCAGATCAAAAGACAACTTGGCAAAATGGCACTACCTAAAAGAATCCCACACCTTGTGTGACTGTGGAGCAGAACAGACATCTCCACGTCTGTATGCTTGTCCACTGTACCCTGCCTCATGTACAGAGGAAGACTTGTTAGAGGTTACAGAACTCCAGTATGCTGATGACAACGTCATCTGTTCGCATTCAGAAGAAGACCTGCAAGCCACTCTAAACACCTTTGCAGAAGAAAACGAGAAGCTTGGCCTGTCATTAAACATTGAGAAAACCAAAGTGCTCTTCTAGCAGTCACCAACCAATCCCTCTCCAATACCAGAAGTACAGCTTAATGGTGTAACATTAGAAAATGTTGACCATTTCTGCTACCTTGGCAGCCACCTCTCCACTAAAGTCAACATTGACACTGAAATTCAACACCACCTGAGCTCTGCGAGTGCAGCATTTTTCCGAATGAAGCAGAGAGTGTTTGAGGACCGGGACATCCGTAGGGATACCAAGGTGCTTGTTTATAAAGCTATTGTCCTCCCAACCCTGCTATATGCCTGCGAGATGTGGACAGTCTACAGACATCACATGCAACTCCTGGAACGATTCCATCAGTGCTGCCTCCGGAAAATCCTGCAAATCTCTTGGGAAGACAAGCGGACAAACATCAGCGTGCTGGAAGAAGCAAAGACCACCATCATTGAAGCGATGGTCCTCCGCCATCAAGTCCGCTGTACCAACCACGTTGTCTGACCACCATCTCCCAAAGCAGTTGCTCTACTCCGAACTCAAGAATGGAAAACGGGATGTTGGAGGACAGAAAAAGAGAGATATTGACAAGCTGGAATGTGTCCAGAGGAGGGCGACTAAAATGATCAAGGGTCTGGAGAACAAGCTCTATGAGGAGCAGCTTAAGGAGCTGGGCATGTTTAGCCTGAAGAAGAGAAGGCTGAGAGGAGATATGATAGCCATGTATAAATCTGTGAGAGGAAGCCACAGGGAGGAGGGAGCAAGCTTGTTTTCTGCTTCCTGGAGACTAGGACGCGGAACAATGGCTTCAAACTACAAGAGAGGAGATTCCATCTGAACATGAGGAAGAACTTCCTGACTGTGAGAGCCGTTCAGCAGTGGGACTCTCTGCCTCGGAGTGTGGTGGAGGCTCCTTCTTTGGAAGCTTTTAAACAGAGGCTGGATGGCCATCTGTCAGGGGTGATTTGAATGCAATATTCCTGCTTCTTGGCAGGGGGTTGGACTGGATGGCCCATGAGGTCTCTTCCATAGAATTCTATGATTCTATGAAAGCAGCTAATCCCTCTCCAATGCCAGAAATACAGCTTAATGGTGTAACATTAGAAAATGTTGACCATTTCCGCTACCTTGGCAGCCACCTCTCCACCAAAGTCAACATGGACACTGAAATTCAACACCGCCTGAGCTCTGCGAGTGCAGCATTTTTCCGAATGAAGCAGAGCGTGTTTGAGGACCGGGACATCCGTAGGGATACCAAGGTGCTTGTTTATAAAGCTATTGTCCTCCCAACCCTGCTATACGCCTGCGAGACGTGGACTGTTTACATATGTCACATGCAACTCCTCAAACAATTCCATCAGCGCGGCCTCTGAAAAATCCTGCAAATCTCTTGGGAAGACAACGTGCGGCAGCCATGATTCTAACAGGAGCGGAACGCAGGGAGCAATCCGCCCCCCTGTTGCGCCAACTCCACTGGCTATCGATTTGCTACCGGGCTCAATTCAAAGTGCTGGTGTTGACCTTTAAAGCCCTAAATGGTTCCGGCCCAAGCTACCTATCCGACCGCATCTTGGCCTATGAACCCACCAGGACTTTGAGATCTTCCAGGGAGGCCCTGCTCTCGATCCCGCCAGCTTCACAAGCACGACTGGCGGGGACGAGAGATAGGGCCTTCTCGGTAGTGGCTCCCCGGCTGTGGAACGCCCTTCCCACGGACATTAGATTAGCACCATCTCTAGTGGCATTCCGCAAAAAAGTAAAGACCTGGTTGTTTGTGCAGGCGTTCGAGTACTTAGTGCAATGATTGATAATGACGTAGGAATGGAACAATGGATGACGGATTTGGATCGTGTTTTTAGTGATGAGACGTTATTGAATGGTTATTATAATAATTGTGTACTAACTGTGTATTAGATAGGTTGTTAATTGTTTTTTATTGATGCATTGAATTTTGCTGTTTCCTATGTGCTGTGAACCGCTGTGAGTCGCCTTCGGGCTGAGAACAGCGGTATAGAAGTAAATAAATAAATAAGACAGGTGGACAAATGTCAGCGTGCTGGAAGAAGCAAAGACCACCAGCATTGAAGCGATGGTCCTCCGCCATCAACTCCACTGGACCGGCCACGTTGTCCGGATGCCCGACCACCGTCTCCCAAAGCAGTTGCTCTACTCCGAACTCAAGAACGGAAAACAGAATGTTTGTGGGCAGGAAAAGAGATTTAAAGATGGGCTCAAAGCCAACCTTAAAAACTCTGGCATAGACACTGAGAACTGGGAAGCCCTGGCCCTTGAGCGCTCCAGTTGGTGGTCAGCTGTGACCAGCAGTGCTGCAGAATTTGAAGAGGCACGAATGGAGGGTGAAAGGGAGAAACGTGCTAAGAGCAAGGTGCATCAAGCCAACTCCGACCGAGACCGCCTTCCACCTGGAAACCGATGCCCTCAATGCGGGAGAAGATGCAGATCAAGAATAGGGCTCCACAGCCACCTACGGATCCACCCCCAGGTTACCACTCTTGGAGGACCATCATCCTGGGACTAAGTAAGTAAGTAAGTAGAGGCTACAGACAATGCCACTGCTGTTGCCCGTTTTTGGTCAAAAGATATTTAGCCCCCTGCGCTCCTTCTATTTTTATACTAATTTATGCAATGCTTTTGATACAAAACAAATAAATTTGCCTTCACTGGGACTCACCTTGGGGCTCTGTCCCACCATGACGTCCGTGCATCCGACGGGGAAGGCGCCTTGGCCCCGGGGCAGCCCCAAAGACTGGGTCACCCCCATTCTCTCCTCTCTTCCTTCGCCTTGGGCTTTGCTCTGGCTGGGAAAGAGCCAGCGGGACCTCCAGCGCCCAGTTTCACTTCCTCCTTCTTAGCCAGCAGCCCATTGGCTGCCTCAAAGCTTCTCTAGTGTGTGTCTTTGCAATGCCGGGGGCGGAGTTTGGAAGGGAAAGGGAGAGGAAAACAACTGTTTAAAGGGAAGAGATCGGAGATACAATCAGTCCAAAGGGCAAGGAAGTGAAGATGGACTTTTTGCAAGAAGCCCCAGGGGCTTGGAAAAAGGAGCCTGTCTCTTTAAAGGTGTCCCTCAGCTCCCAGGAAAACCAGCTTTGAGATTGTAGAACAGAAGCTCTCCAAAGCTCTAGGTGCTCTTACTGCCTATTACAGGGAAAACCAGCTGATCCCCAACCCATCTAAAACACAGACATGTGCCTTTCATCTCAAGAACAGAGAAGCATCCCGAGCTCTGAGGATCACCTGGGAAGGAATCCCACTGGAGCATTGCAGCGCACCCAAATACCTGGGAGTCACTCTGGACCGTGCTCTGACCTACAAGAAGCACTGCCTGAACATCAAGCAAAAAGTGGGTGCTAGAAACAATATCATACGAAAGCTGACTGGCACAACCTGGGGATCACAACCAGACACAGTGAAGACATCTGCCCTTGCGCTGTGCTACTCTGCTGCTGAGTATGCATTCCCAGTGTGGAACACATCTCACCACACTAAAACAGTGGATGTGGCTCTTAATGAGACATGCCGCATTATCACGGGGTGTCTGCGCCCTACACCACTGGAGAAATTACACTGCTTAGCCAGTATTGCACCACCTGACATCCGCCGGGAAGTTGCAGCCAATAGTGAAAGGACCAAGGTAGAGATCGAAATAATTAATAAATAAATAAATTACACTGCTTAGCCGGTATTGCACCATCTGACATCCGCCGGGAAGTAGCAGCCAATAGTGAAAGGACCAAGGCAGAGACATCTCCAGCTCATCCCCTGTTTGGGTATCAGCCAGCACGTCAACGACTTAAATCTAGAAATAGTTTTCTAAGATCTACAGAGACACTCGCTGGAACACCTCAGCAAGGGAGAGTCCAAAAGTGGCAGGCTCAAACCCAGAACCTCAACCAATGGCTGATACCAAATGAGAGACTCCTGGGCACACAGAAGACTGGGCGACTTGGAAGGCGCTGAACAGACTGCGCTCTGGCACCACGAGATGCAGAGCCAATCTTAAGAAATGGGGCCACAAAGTGGAATCCACGACACGCGAGTGCGGAGAAGAGCAAACCACTGACCACCTGCTGCAATGCAACCTGAGCCCTGCTACATGCACAATGGAGGACCTTCTTGCAGCAACACCAGAGGCACTCCAAGTGGCCAGCTACTGGTCAAAGGACATTTAATCAACTACCAAGCTTGCAAACTTTGTGTTTTGTTTGTTGTTTGTTTAAAAATGCAATACAACTGTTTGGTCTGCCCCTGACACGATAAATATACCAGTGATGGTATTCATCATCCTTGCTTGCTTTGCCTACAATGGGCACTTGGAGAAGATAATCTGATGAAATCGGAACATTAAAAACAACCTTGAGTTCCTGAGAAAGGCTACCCAGCTTTATAGGAAGGGCTGGGGCTGTCATTTGGCAGAAGGAGGCAGCCGCCTCAGGGAACAAATACTACAAAGTGTCATGTAGCAGGAAATTGCTAGAAAAGGAAACTGTGAAAACCATGGGACCTGCCCCACAGCCCTGGCACTGCAGTGCTTTATTCCAACATTCAGACCCCTTCTACACTGGCATATACACTGGTTCTTGTATTTTATTTTATTTTATTTATATTTTACTGCTGTGTTTGGTTGTATATTGCCTTACTGTATTGCTGGGCTTGGCCTCATGTAAGCTACCCTGAGTCCCCCTGGGGAGATGGTGGCGGGGTATAAATATATTTATCTACTAGCAGCCCCTGCCACGCGTTGCTGTGGCCCAGTCTGTGTATATGTGTATTGTGTGTGTATATGTGTATATGTGTATATTTGTGTATATGTGTATATATGTGGTTTTGTGCATGCGTTGCAATGGATTTTTTGTAATGGATTTTTTTTTGAGCTCCTGGTGGCGCAGTGGGTTAAAGCCCTGTGCCGGCAGGACTGAAGACCAACAGATCGCAAGTTCGAATCCGGGGAGAGGCGGATGAGCTCCCTCTATCAGCTCCAGCTCCTCATGCGGGGACATGAGAGAAGCCTCCCACAAGGATGATAAAACATCAAAAATCATCCGGGCATCCCCTGGGCAACGTCCTTGCAGACGGCCAATTCTCTAACAACAGGACACTCCTGACATGACAAAAAAAAAATGGATTTTTTAAATTTTTGGCTTTTTAAGTCTCTTCTGCTGTGTTTTTCAGTGTTTTTATGAGTGATGGTAACTTGTTGGCTTCAGAGGTGGCACATTTTGGTGTTATGGAAAATTAAGTAATGAGAAAGTCTGCTTAATAACAACAGCAAGAATAGTATTAGTAATAATAATAATAATAGAATCCTAGGGACCTCCAAGGGCCATCCAATCCTGCCCCACAATCAAAGCACTCCTGACAGATGGACATTCACTCTCTGCTTAAGAATAATAATAATGTAATAATAATAACAACAATAATAATAGTAATAGAATTCTAGGGTAGGAAGGGACCTCCAAGGGCCATCCAGTACAGCCCTTTCTGCTATAAAGGACAAACACAATCAAAGCACTCCTGATAGATGCAAGCCCTCTCTGCTTCCGCCTCTGCTGGTTAGGCTTTTTAATTCGCCTTCAATCAATGAGCATGCTGAACTCCACCACTGGGATTTCTTTGGATTTCTAGTTCACCTTCAATCAAACAGCAGTCAGGACTCAGCTGCGGGGGGGGGGGGGGCTTTGTTCTCCCTCCTCACACGCTGCCTTTTTGCACCATTTTCAGTGCTGTGAGTGCCCTGCTGCCTGCAGGGAAGGTGGGGTGGGGTGGGGGACCTCCCTGGCTCAAGAACAAGCGGCCTCCTGACATTGCCGGGCCTTGAGCAGGGGGGGAGGGGGAGGAGGAGGATGCAAGCCCTCTCTGCTTCCGCCTCTGCTGGTTAGGCTTTTTAATTCGCCTTCAATCAATGAGCATGCTGAACTCCACCACTGACAGAATTGAACAGAAGGGGAAGGTGAGGTAAGGTGGCCTCCTGGGTGCTCCTAGCCTCCCTTGCCTCTTGCCCTGATCCAGCAGTGAGGGAGGATGGCCGTTGGTGCCTCTCGCGCTGGCTGTGCCCGCGTGGGGGGGGGGGGGGAGAGAATGGGTTTGCATTCATGCGCAGTGTTCTCTTTTTCCTTTTTAAAAATTTAAAGGTCTTATTGTTTTTTGGGAGGAATTTTGAGTGCAGGACATAGATTGCTCTGAATGCTGTCTTGTGTCCAAATTTGGTGTCAATTTTCCCAGTGGTTTTTGAGTTCTGTGAATACCACAAATGAACATTATATTTTTATTTATATAAATAAATATATAAATGTTCTGTGCATAATGAGTACCTTAAAACAAAAGAACCAATGAACGAAATCACAACAAATTTGGCAACAAAACGTCTCACAACACAAGGAGTGACCATCACTCAAAAATTGATTTTGTCATTTGCGAGTTGTAGTTGCTGGGATTTATAGTTCACCTACAATCAAAGAGCATTCTGAACTCCATCAACGATGGAATTGAACCAAACTTGGCACACAGAACTCCCATGACCAACAGAAAATACTGAAAGGGATTGGTGGGCATTGACCTTGAGTTTTGGAATTGTAGTTCACCTACATCCAGAGAGCACTGTGGACTCAAACAATGATGGATCTGGACAAATTTGGCACAAATACTCAATATGCCCAAATATGAACACTGGTGGAGTTTGGGGAAAATAGACCTTGACATTTGGGAGTTGTAGTTATGTGAATTGGGATTCGCAGTTCACCTACAATCAAAGAGCATTCTGAACTCCACCAATGGCGGAATGGAACCAAACATGGCACACAGAACTCTCATGACCAACAGAAAATACTTAAGGCAATCCAATCCAACTCCCTTCATCAGTGTTCTGGTACAGATGTACGAGGAGCTCCAATTTTGTTTGCTTTACATTAAATGTTTTTTTTTTTTTGCAGTCCTAGGTTTCAGGGATTCTGCAGAAGGGTGGCTTCTTGTTAAACTTTGCAGTTATAGGGCAGGCCCCCTGTCCATCATTGTTAAGTTTGGTTCCGCCCCCTGTTCAGGACAATTGAGAAGGGAAAGGAGCCATTTTCAATCAGTCTCAGCAAGGAAAGTCAATGTACAGGACGTATACAGACTTCTCCTGTACAAAGGCTTCAACCCTTAAGACCTCCCGGGGGAGAACAGGCTTAAGAGCAAAAGGATTCCCAAAGATTCCTAGGGAAACAGCCCTAAAGATCCGAGGAATTTCGGAGGGAAAAAACAGCTTTGAACATCTAAGAACTCCAGCTGAAGTGACTACAGGCCTACTGGTAGGTCCACTCGGTGCTTTGAAACACAGTTCAACCCGGTAGTGGCGCCCACATCAGTTAGGTTTAGGTTCACAGTTAGCCTGAGAGAAGTTTGGAAAGGGATTTTCCTTTAGAGTAAAGTAACAGTTAGAAGCCACCAGTTGCACAAAAGCCTGGAAGCATTTGTTTAACCCTTTGAAGACAAAAGAAGTTTCTGTTGATTGTTCACCAATAAAAGACTTTGTTATATTTTACAAGCCCTCTAGAGACTGTTTATGGTGAAAATCCTTGAGAATTTCTATTTGGGCCCCCTGGCTTCGCGCTGGGCTAAAGTTGTACGTCCTGTTTTAAAAGCAATTCATTTCAAGCCGAGCGCGCGACAGAACAATCAGAGCAAGGAAACATAATCAAAGTCCTCCTGAGCCATCCAGCCATAGATAGATAGATAGATAGATAGATAGATAGATAGATAGATAGATAGATTTTTATTTATCGTGTCATCAGCAACCATTGTATTACAATTCTAACAGAGCAAAACAAACACACAGATTAAAGAAAAAGGAAAAAAAACACACAGATTTTGCAAATTTGGTATTTGGTTAAATGTCCTTTGACCAGTATCTGGCCACTTGGAGTGCCTCTGGGGTTGCCGCAAGAAGGTCCTCCATTGTGCATGTGGCAGGGCTCAGGGTGCATTGCAGCAGGTGGTCAGTGGTTTGCTCTTCTCCGCACTCGCATGCCTGAGGATTCCACCCTGTAGCCCCATTTCTTAAGATTGGCTCTGCATCTCGTGGTGCCAGAGCGCAGTCTGTTCAGCGCCTTCCAAGTCGCCCAGTCTTCTGTGTGCCCAGGGGGGAGTCTCTCATCTGGTATCACCCATGAATTGAGGTGCTGGGTTTGGGCCTGCCACTTTTGGACTCTCGCTTGCTGGGGTGTTCCAGCGAGTGTCTCTGTAGATCTAAGAAAACTATGTCTTGATTTAAGTCGTTGACGTGCTGGCTGATACCCAAACAGGGGATGAGCTGGAGATGTCTCTGCCTTGGTCCTTTCACTATTGGCTGCTACTTCCCGGCGGATGTCAGGTGGTGCAATACCGGTTAAGCAGTGTAATTTCTCCAGTGGTGTAGGGCGCAGACACCCTGTGATAATGCGGCATGTCTCATTAAGTGTGGTGAGATGTGTTCCACACTGGGCATGCATACTCAGCAGCAGAGTAGCATAGCGCAAGGGCAGATGTCTTCACTGTGTCTGGTTGTGATCCCCAGGTTGTGCCAGTCAGCTTTCGTATGATGTTGTTTCTAGTGCCCACTTTTTGTTTGATGTTCAGGCAGTGCTTCTTGTAGGTCAGAGCACGGTCCAAAGTGACTCCCAGGTATTTGGGTGCGCTGCAATGCTCCAGTGGGATTCCTTCCCAGGTAATCCTCAGAGCTCGGGATGCTTGTCTGTTCTTAAGGTGAAAGGCGCATGTCTGTGTTTTAGATGGATTAGGGATCAGTTGGTTTTCCCTGTAATAGGCAGTGAGAGCACCTAGAGCTTTGGAGAGCTTTTCAAAGTTCCCTGCTTGAGCAGTAATGGCACGATCATCAGCATAGATGAAACTCTCTGTCCCTTCTGGCAGTGGCTGGTCATTTGTGTAGATGTAGATAGATAGATAGATAGATAGATAGATAGAGAGAGAGAGATATAGATAGAGAGATATGATTCACACACACACAGAGATATAGTATCATAGATTTGAAAGAGACCCTTAATGAAGGACAATTAAATGTCGCATGTTCCAGAGGCAAACCAGACAATCTCCACATCAACACTGACATAGAAACAACAAGGAATACTGTTCACCCACAAGCAGAAAGAAATTACATATATTAGAAACCATTACCTTATTTTCCAGATCACCAGACTGGGCCACAGCAACACGTGGCAGGGGACGGCTAGTACAATGTAAAACCGTTATAAATAACACATCACAATATAAAATCACAACATTTAAAATGCAGAAATCAATCCCTGTGGGCAGGGCTGATTCTAAAATCTTAAGAAGTAAAAACACTGGGTGAGACAGCAGCGTAATACATCTGGACAGGGGGTCTGGAGGGTAAAGTAGGGTTTGATTGTACTGCCAGGCAAATAAAGTGCTTCCGAGGGCATTTTGCAAAAATAGGTCACATCAGGAAAATTATTGTTCATTCAGTGAAGGCACACTGGAACAGCCAAGTTTTCAAGCTCTTCCTGAAGACTGCCAGGGTGGGGGCTTGCCTAATATCTCTAGGGAGAGAGTTCCAGAGCTGAGGGGCCACCACAGAGAAGGTCCTCTCCCTCATCCCCACAAGTCGCACCTGCGATGGGGGTGGGAGCGAGAGAAGGGCCTCTCTGGAAGATCGAAGAAATTGCGTGGGTTCGTAAATGGAGATGCGGTCACACTGGTAGGTGGGTCCCAAACTGTTCAGGGCTTTGTAGGTAAGAACCTGCACCTTGAATTGGTACTGGAAAATAAACGGCAGAAAATACCACAATTTCTGATTGAACTGGGTTATCTGAGTACACACTCAGATAATGTGGGATTTTCTACATTGATATTCTGGGATACAGGGCTGTGTGGAAGGACTCTTAATCTGTATTCCGTGCAGGAAAACATAACAGATTTGTGGTTTAACTCTCTCTCTCTCTGTGTGTGTGTATTTTTCTACATACCAGTGGAATGTGTTTGTTGGTCTTTCCATAAATTTTACCAAACTTTCCACCATGAATCATGTATATTATTGGATGGTTTCACCCTAGTTCATGTAGCTTCTCTTTCACCCTACTGGCTAAAAAATAGATTAGTCATCATTATAACTTTCTCTAAAAACACACCCATGTAATAAATGCCATTAAGAATGTGCCCAAAATAGAGCCAGGAAGCACACCTCAGCGTAGGAAAGGTTTACCGAAGTAGAAAAAGATTTTTTATGAAACCCTTGAAGAATAACATCTACCCCACAGCCCACTGTGTGCCCTTGGTCATCATTCAACGCTATGTGTTATTAGACAACAAAGAGCAGAACAGGATAGGAGGCAAAATGTAATCACGCACTTGGGCATATCTTCGCTTTTAATAGATATATTAGAGGAAACATAGGTGCTTGGTAGATGGGAAAACTGGAGTGTTTTGTTTTGGAGGCATGTTCTGCAATGGTTTGTTGCAGAACTCATCAGTTTCTCGTAATAGCTATCTCAGACCCCTTCTACACTGCCATATAACCCAGATTATCAAAGCAGATCATTCACAAGATCTGCTTTGAACTGGATTATATGAAAGCAGATCATTCACAAGATCTGCTTTGAACTGGATTATATGAGTCCACACTGCCATATAATCCCGTTCAAAACATTTTTTTTGTCGTGTCAGGAGCGACTTGAGAAACTGCAAGTCGCTTCTGGTGTGAGAGAATTGGCCGTCTGCAAGAACGTTGCCCAGGGGATGCCCGGATGATTTCATGTCTTTATCATCCTTGTGGGAGGCTTCTCTCATGTCCCCATATGAGGAGCTGGAGCTGATAGAGGGAGCACATCC
>NW_026847771.1:35709121-35720232 GCF_025583915.1 Anolis sagrei ordinatus
TGGTCCAGATCCATCATTGTTTGAGTCCACAGTGCTTTCTGGATGTGGGTGAACTACAACTCCAAAACTCAAAGTCAATGCCCACCAAACCCTTCCAGTGTTTTCAATTGCTCATTGGAGTTTTGTGTGCCGAGTTTGGTTCAATTCCATCGTTGGTGGAGTTGAGGATGCTCTTTGATTGTAGGTGAACTATAAATGTCAACAACTACAACTCCCAAATGACAAAATCAATCCCCCCCACAACCCCACCAGTATTCAAATTTGGTCATATCGGGTATTTCTGCCAAATTTGGTTCAGTGAATGAAAATACATCCGGCATATTGGATATTTACATCACAATTCATAACAGTAGCAAAATTACAGTTATGAAGTAGCAACAAAAATAATTGCAGGGTCACCACAACATGAGGAACTGTATTAAGGGGTCACGGCATTAGGAAGATTGAGAAACACTGCCTTAGGGGAAACATAGGTACTTGGTTGATGGGAACACTGAACAGGAATGTTTTGGTATGGAGACATAATCTACAATGGTTTGTTGCAGAACTCACCTGTTTCTCATAATAGCCATCTCTGACCCTGCCTATACTGTCATATAATCCAGATTATCAAAGCAGATCATCCACATTATTGCTTTAAACTGGATTATATGAGTCTACACTGCCATATAATCCACTTCAAAGCAGATCATGTGTACGAACCCACACGATCTCTTGGATCATCTGGAGAGGCCCTGCTCATGCTCCCACCTTCTTTGCAGGCGCGATTGGTGGGGACGAGGGAGAGTGCCTTCTCGGTGGTGGCCCCTCGACTCTGGAATTCACTCCCTAAGGACATCAGACATGCCCCAACGCTGGCAGTCTTTAGGAGGAGCCTGAAAATGTGGTTGTTCCAGTGTGCCTTCCCAAAATAGGAAAAGTCTTAGCAATATGTCCTCAAATGCACTTTAATATTGATTTAGGATTGTCTGCGCGCCCTCATCTTTCTTTGAAAACCCTATCCTAGCTTATCGTACCTTGTTCATGCCCAGCATTTTAAATTTTAATTATTACATTTGGCCCGGCCATTGGTTTTTAAATGCTGTATGTTATTGTTATTGATATTATTTATTACTTATTGTGTATTTTTTGTTTTTGAGTTTTATTTTATTTTAACTGTTTTGTATTGATTATTTGTTATCGCCTTTGTTTATTGATGTGCTGTGGGCTTGGCCTCATGTAAGCCGTACCAAGTCCCTTGGGGAGATGGTAGCGGGGTACAAATAAAGTTTATTATTATTATTATTATTATTATTATTATTATTATTATCTGCATTTTATAGGACAGTGTAGAAGGGGGCAGAAGGTGCATCTACACTGTGGAATTAATGCAGTTTAAGTTGTCATGGCTCAATGATTTGGAATCCTGGAAGTTGTAGTGAGGCCTTGAAAGTGAAGGCTATAAACCTTGCACAACCGTAATGATCAGGGGCGGCTCAACCCATTACGCAAAGTAAGCGTTTGCAGTATAGTTGATTTTGCCCAGGGGCGCTAGCCGTCCCCTGCCATGCGTTGCTGTGGCCCACATGGGGGTTCTGTGTGGGAGGTTTGGCTCAATTCCATTGTTGGTGGGGTTCAGAATGCTCTGTGATTGTAGGTGAACTATAAATCCCAGCAACTACAACTCCCAAATGTCAAGGTCTATTTTCCCCAAACTCCACCAGTGTTCACATTTGGGCATATTGAGTATTTCTGCCATGTTTGGTCCAGATCCATCATTGTTTGAGTCACAGTGCTCTCTTGATGTAGGTGAACTACAACTCAAGGTCAATGCCCACCACAGCCTTCCAGTATTTTCTGTTGGTCAAGGGAGTTCTGTGTGACAAGTTTAGTTCAATCCCATTATTGGTGGAGTTCAGAATGCTCTTTGATTGTAGGTGAACTATAAACCCCAGCAACTACAACTCTCAGTTGACACCGAGCCCTTGATGGAGTACTTCCTCATTCTTACACACGCTGGTGGAAGGTTTTATGCCCTCATAAATTAGTTAAATTAGCCTCTCCGCATAAAGCGGTACCTAAATTTCATATTTGACAGATGCAACTGTCTTTCGGGCTGCATAGGTCAACAGCAAGCTAGACTATTAATGGTTGGGAGCTCACTCTGACCCAGGCTGGTTCGAACTCATGACATCTCGGTCAGTAGTGATTTAATGCAGCTGGATACTAACTAGCTGCGTCACAGCCCGATCCTGTATGTCTAAAACAGAAATCAACATGATTTTACTACAGCTCAGGGGCGGCTCAACCCATTACGCAAAGTAAGCATTTGCAGTATAGTTGATTTTGCCCAGGGGCGCTCTTGAGGCGCTCTTGGGGGAAATAGACCTTGACATATGCGAGTTGTAGTTACTGGGATGTATAGTTCACCTACAATCAAAGAGCATTCTGAACTCCACCAATGATGGAATTGAACCAAATATGGCACACAGAACTCCCACGACACAGAAAATATATATCAATGATTGATGGGGGGGGGGGGGGCAAAATACTGTTTGCTCACCATTGAAAATTACCTAGGGCCGCCTCTGGTCAGAGAGGACAGAAAGCTCACCACAGTGATGACACAACTTTCAGAAAAACAGTTGTGGGTCTGCCCCCAGCTATGTCTGTTTTATATTTCACTTGTTTCACTGTGTGGCAAATGTAGGTACTGCTTGTCCATTTGCGTCCCCGCTCTTACATATGATGAAGAGACAGTTTGCTAGTCAGTTGCTCGACCCCGGACCCCAGCAGAGGGCGCTGCCTACCATAGTCCTTGCCCGTGAACGCTTCGGCACCTTCGCCTCGTGCTAGGCCCACTCCCGCCCCTGGGCTTTTGTCTTTCCACGGGCGGGGGGGGCCAAAAAACCGGGGGGGGGGGGGGGGGGCCGGGGGTTGGTCTGTTTCTGGAACTCGCCCACCCCTCCCAGCTTTCGTCTGTTCATCTATGGCCCTTATTCAAGGAAATTAGCCCCCTCTGGGTAGGCAAACCTAGGAGGTGATCTGTAATGGTTAAATGGCCGAACCACCCAGAGGGTACCCCTGTATTTCCTTCCTGGAACGAAGTGCGAGTGGGCGAGCCGGGTTCCGTGGGCCGGTCCGGTTCACCATCTTCCATGACTTAGTGAAGGGTCTGCCGGAGGATCCTCCAGTTTGCCGATCCCCACTGGGCGGGCTCGCCCAATACTCCAGCGGCCGCGCGGTTCCACCCGATCTGACAGCTTCGCGCGCTGGGCCCCTCCCCCACGCCGCCGTGCCCCATGCCCGCTCTCCTTCGGCGACCCCCGGTCCCTGCCAGCTCCAGCCTGGAGGCCCGCTGGCGAGAGCCTACGTGTGCCCCCGATTTCTAGTCCCGTGGCCCCCCGTTACACCTGCGCCCCCCTGTGCGTGGCGGCCCCCCCCGCCATTGGATTTGGCCTGCATCCCTCGGCGCTGTGTCTCGGTCGGCACGTCATGTGTCGGCCCGCAGTCACACTCCTCCACTTCTGTTCGACCTATATGTTGCATCTTGGTCTGGCGCACTGCTCCCGAGGCCGCAAGCTCCCCTCCCGCGGCTCTGCCCGTGGCATCTGTGTCGCGGTGGTCGCCTACCCTGCTCGGGGGGACTGGCGCCCCCGCCTCTGCGGCGGGTTCCGGTCCCCCCTGGGCCTGTTTTCGCTGCAGCCGCGCCGGTCTCTGCGCTGCTCGCCTGTCTCCCTTCTGTGCGGGCCTCCCCGGGGCGGCTGGCGCCCCGTTTTTTTCTGTTTCCTGAGGGACTTGGCTGCGGCCCCCCGTTCTTCCCCTCCCCGTCGGCCGCGCTTCTCTACCTGCTGCCCCTTCTGCCTGTGCGCGCCGTTCCGCCGTGGCCACTCTCTGCCGGCGTGTGCGGAGGCTCTCTTGCCGTTCCCAGCGGCTGGTGGCCTCTGTCCGGGTTGCTTGACGCCCTCTTCCGTTCTTGGCCGTGGTTGGCCCTGGCTGGCCCCTGCTGTTTCCACTCCTTTTGCTCTCGCTTCTAGTCTTTGCTCTGATCGTTGTCCGGTGGCTGTACTGCTGTTGTTGCTGCCGCTCCGTACCTTGTTCCCTGGTCCTCGTGTTCCCGGCCCATCAGCACCTCCCCCCCCCCCCACCACTCTAATTCGGGCTTCCCGCGGCCCACGCCTCCGCTCTGCTCCCCGGTTCTGTTGCTCCCGATCTTGCGCCCGTGCGATCATATCCTCCAGTTAACACCGCCTGGTATCCGTTCTGTGCTCTCGGGACTTGTTTCGGGCCGGCCCCTTACTCCTTCTCACTCACAATGTCGTGTGTTTGTGGGATGAAATACGCCGTCCCCCCCCAGTGGGCCCTTGCCCCCCCTCCCCCCCCCCCGCCCAAACTTTGTCGCCCCCTCCCCTCCCCAGGTCCTTCTGCCCTCTCCCCCTTCTGTCCTTGCCTCCCCCGTGGCATACCGGCCTCCCTGCCACCGCCGCCCAGACGGGTTGGTGGGCCTGGCTCTGCATTTGGGAGTTGTAGTTCACCTACCTCCAGAGAGCACTGTGGCCTCTTAACACTGATGGATTGCCCCCACTGGCACAAGCTATTCCAATGCCAACTCTGCCCCCCGAGGGCGTTTGGGGGGCCATCGCCCTTGCCATTTGGCGTTGTGTCCTGGGTTATCGTTCCCCCCCTCCCCGAGTGTTCTGACTCCACCAAACCGACCGACTTGGGGCACACTTTCTCCACCGCACCCCGATGACACCAGAAAACTCTAAGGCCATCCAGTCCAACTCTCCTAAGGGAAGGAACAATCAAAGCCCTCCTGACAAAGAGCCATCCAGCCATAGATATAGTGATTCACACACACAGAGATATAGTATCATAGATTTGAAAGGGACCCCTAAGAAGGACAATTTCCATGTTGCATGTTCCAAAGTAGGCAAACCAGACAATCTCCACATCAACACTGACAAAGAAACAGCAAGAAATACTGTTTACTCACAAGCATAAAGAAATTACATATATTAGAAACCAACACTTTCTCATTACTTTATTTTGCAGGTCACCAGACTCGGCCACAGCAACGCGTGGCAGGGGACGGCTAGTAAATTATATGAATTGTGAGACGTGCCTTGACTGGAAAATATAGCCAGCCACATGGTCCTTTCTAATCGCTCTCAAAATGAAATTCCTCAAAAATTCCTTGGAATATGAACTCGCCTCACCCTTGCCTCGCCCTCACCCTGAGAGAATCGCCATAATCTAATTCCCTTTATCTATATGGCATGATATGATCTAGGCTAGACCTGGGAACGTTGCCTCATCTATAGCCCCTATCCCAGCATTTCTCAACCTGGGGGTCGGGACCCCTGGGAGAGGTCACAAGGGGGTGTCAGAGGGGTCGCCAAAGACTGTCGGAAAACACAGTATTCTCTGTTGGTCATAGGGCTTCTGCGTGAGAAGTAAGGCCCATTTCTATCGTTGGTGGGGTTCATAATGCTCTTTGATTGTAGGTGAACTATAAATCCCAGTAACTACAAATCCCAAATGTCAAAGTCTATTTCCCCCAAACTCCATCTATGTTCATATTTGGGCATATGGAATATTTGTGCCAAGTTTGGTCCAGATCCATCATTGTTTGAGTCCACAGTGCTCTCTGGATGTAGGTGAACTACAAATCCAAAACTCAAGGTCAATACCCACCAAACCCTTCCAGTATTTTCTGTTAGTCATGTGAGTTCTGTGTGCCAATTTTGGTTCAATTCCATTGTTGGTGTAGTTCAGAATTCTCTTTGATTGTCAGTGAACTATAAATCCCTCAACTACAACTCCCCAATGACAAAATCAACCCCTCCCCAACCCCACCAGTATTCAAAATTAGGTGTATGGGGTGTTTGTGCCACGTGTTTATCCAGTGAATGAAAATACATCATGCATATTTATATTACGATTCCTAACAGTAGCAAAATTACAGTTGTGAAGTTGCAACAAAAATAATTTGTTCGGAGTCACCACAAGAGGAACTGTATTAAGGGGTCATGGCATTAGGAAGGTTGAGTACCACTACCTTATCTGGATCCCCTCTGTGAATCCTCCATTGTATGTAACTGCCCTCAAACATCTTTTGTCCATTGGTGGGCACTTCCTTTGTATAGTTGGCATTGGACCATCAGGACCCACCAACCACCCATCAAACGGCATTCCATCTAGATGTACCCAGTTTCTGGGAAGGACTAACAACAGGCACAAGACTTCAAATGCATGAATGGCCGTGTATTAAATGTCCTGCCTCATCTCTGATTGGTTCAGGGCCAAAAGTAAACTTGCACCTTGTCCAATGAGGGTGCAGATCCGAGCCGGCACCCTCCAGGACCAATGGGAAACCAGCGTGGCCATTTCCAGTTGTTCTATACTGCTTCTTCTTTTTGTCAAATCTATATAAATAAAAATGTAATGTTCGTTTGTGGTATTCACAGCACTCAGAAATCCCTGGATGAATTGGCACCAAATTTGGACACGATACACCTAACAACCCAATGTATGTTCTCCACTCAAAAAAATTTGATTTTTTTTTCATTTGGGAGCTGTAGTTGCTGGGATTTATAGTTCACCTACAATCAAAGAGCATTCTGAACCTCACCAACGATGGAATTGAACCAAACTTGGCACACAGTTCTCCTATGACCAACAGAAAATACTGGAAGGGTTTGGTGGGCAGTGTCCTTTGGTTTTGGAGTTGTAGTTCACCTACATCCAGAGATCACTGTGGACTCAAACAATGATGGATCTGGACCAAACTCTACACAAATAATCAATATGCCCAAATGTGAACACTGGTGGAGTTTGGGGAAAATAGAATCTTGACATTTGGGAGTTGTAGTTGCTGAGATTTATAGTTTACCTATAGTAAAAGAGCATTCTGAACCCCACCAACGATAGAATTGGGCCAAACCTCACACACAGAACCACATGTGGGCCACAGCAACGCGTGGCAGGGGATGGCTAGTGTACTATAAATAAACCCAAGTGTTCACAGTTGTGTAATTTCAGTAATTTCAGTGGAGTGCTTTCTCCGCTGACATCCTCTTTGGCCATCTATATAAATAAAAATGTAATGTTCGTTTGTGGGATTAACATAACTCAAAAACCACTGGACGAACTGACACCAAATTTGGAAACAATACACCTATCAGGCCAATGAATGACCATCACTCACAAAAACACTGAAAAACACAGCAGAAGGGACTTAAAAAGCCCAAAAAAGCAAAAAGATGCTACAATGCATGTGTAAAAATGACTCCCTAGCAAACAAAACACACAATAGCACATCCACACTCTCTTCTGGACTACAGCTCCCAGCATCCTCTAGACCAGGCCCTTTAGGAGAGGAGAATGATCCAAATGCACTGCTTCCAAGATGCAAGCTTTCTTCTCCTTGGATTTCTTTGAGAGTATCCCAATTCCTGCATATTTCCAATTTCCTGTTCCTGGACTGCAACTCAGAGAGATTAGATAGAGATAGGTAGGTATGTAGATAGATAAACCAGGAGGACTGCTGGGATTTGCAGTCCAAGAATAAGTAGAGAAGGAAGAAAGGGGAGAAAGGAGGAAAGAAAAGGGGAGAGGAAGAGAAGAGGAAGGAAGTAAGGAAAGAAGGAAGGAAGGAGAGAAAGAAAGAAAAAAAGGGAAGGAAGGAAAAAGGGAGGGAAGGAAGGAGAGAAAGAAGGAGAGAAAGAGGAAGGTTGGCCACAGCATCGCGTGGCAGGTACAGCTAGTTGAGAATAAAAACCTCTGCTTTTGCCTTCTACTCATCAGTGTCTGATTTGGCCTTTTGGAAAGCATGACACGCCGGCCCCTGAATCCATGATCACATAACACTGAGGTAAGCCAAACACCATGTTTTCCTGGCAAGTGATGGTAACAGGAGGTTTACCTTTGCATTCATCTGAAGCTGAGAGAGTGTGACTTGCCCAAGTTCACCCAGTGAGTTTCCATGACTGAGCGAGGAATCGGAACTTGGTCACCAAAATCATAGACCAATGCTCAAACAGAGAACTACACTGGTTCTCAATTTGCAGTTTAGAGATGAATGTTTAGAATTCTCAGCCAAAGAGCTCTGACCAAACTCTGATCCAGACATAGGGCCCTTCTACACTGCCATATAATCCAGATTATCAAAGCAGATAATCCATGTGATGCTTTGAACTGGATTATATGAGTCTACACTGCCCTAAAATCCAGTTCAAAGCAGATAATCTGGATTTTATATGGCCGTGTAGAAGGGGCCAAGGAAATCATTTCCCTGGTTCTATGAGATACCCGAAAAATGATTTCCATGCATGCTCACTTTGCTTTCCAGCATTTGGAGTTTTAATTTAGGGAGCTCTCATCCACGGAAGCCAGAAAAGCAAAACCACAAAGTGGAATGACCATATTTCAGATCTGGAAGCTCTTAACATTGTGAGGTTGATGACCTCATCACTGTCATTTTCATAACTGTTTTATATATGTGTAAATTTAACTGTTTTGGTTATCTGCAGTTGAATTATGGAACATCATAACCAAAGTATGAATAGCCTGCCTGTAGCCAAACCCACTAGGAGCAGAGAGGGCACAAGCACAACAAAGGCCCCTTCTACACTGCCATATAAGATCCAAACCCTTCTACACTACCATATAGAATTGTGGTAGTCCACGGTAGTCCACGCTCTTGTTACATCCCGAATATATTACTCTTCGTGGGGTTGCCTCTGATGACTTGGAAGGTTCAACTAGTCCAATGGATGGCAGCTGGATTGCTCGCCAGAGCAGGGTACAGGGGGCATACAGCCCCCCCCCCCCCCCCCCCCCCGTTACGCCAGATCCACTGGCTGCCAGTTTGCTACCAAGTACAATTCAAAGTGCTGGCTTTAGCCTACAAAAGCTCTAAACAGTTCCACCCCAGCTTACCTGTCCAAACATATCTTCCTCTACAAACCATCAAGGAGGTTAAGATAATCCGGGAAGGCCCTGCTCTTGGCCCCACCAGTCTCGCAAGTGCAACTGATGGCGACGAGAGACAGGGCCTTCTCAGTGGTAGTTCCTCGGCTGTGGAACTCCCTCCCCAATGAAATCAGGTCTTCCCCCTCCCTCCCGGCCTTTCGTAAAAAACTTAAAACTTGGTGCGGGATCAAACATTTGAGAAGTTGATGTAGCAACTAAAAACAGAGTGATTTTATGTGACCAGCAATGGGACCTTGGGCTGTGATTCTGAACTGGCGGAACTTTTAAATGAATGTTTATAATGGTTTTAACTGTTGCTTTAACTGTAATTGTTTATTTTAACTTATGTGTTCGGTATCTAATGATTGCGTGTTGTAAAGCCGCCCTGAGTCTCCCTCCGGGAGTGAGGACAGGGTACAGGTAAGCAAAATAAATAAATAAACAAACGATAAGGTTATCAGCTTTGAACTGGATTATATGGCAGTGTAGACTCAGATAATCCAGTTTAAATCCGATAATATGGATTATCTTCTTTGATAATATGGATTATATGGCAGTGTATGTGCCGTCGTGCCTGGAGGCTATAACTCTTAGTGAAAGAAGCATGGACGTGACATCTTTCCCCAGGGGATTGCTTCTTGCCCTCCTTTAGGAAAACTGGAACTCCCAAGGACCAAAACACTGTAGATAACTCAAAATAGGTTTAATTGTTCACAAAGAGTTATCCCTTTAAGGCAATAAGCTGGAAGTTTCAAAGGGGTAAAGGAAAATATACATTACAGTCTCTGGTTGTCTTGGGTCCAAGGAGTTTTGCAGCTGAGAAGCTTTTCCAGGTCCCTCTTTCTCAATGGCTGTGAATATCGGAATAATCACAACCCCAATTCCAATGGCCTATATTATGAAGGCATAAAGCCTTCCTCTGGTGCCAAAGAACTGGTTTGAAGGCGCTTGAGACTTCTCAACGTCGTCCAGGTTGATCTGAACATGAAGCATAAGTCTCAAGGGTAAGAACCTTAGAATTGGTGCTGAGAGCAGGGGCGGCTCAACCCATTACGCAAAGTAAGCGTTTGCAGTATAGTTGATTTTGCCCAGGGGCGCTAGCCGTCCCCTGCCACGCGTTGCTGTGGCCCACATGGGGGTTCTGTGTGGGAGGTTTGGCTCAATTCTATTGTTGGTGGGGTTCAGAATGCTCTGTGATTGTAGGTGAACTATAAATCCCAGCAACTACAACTCCCAAATGTCAAGGTCTTTCCCAAACTCCACCAGTGTTCACATTTGGGCATATTGAGTATTCATGCCAAGTTTGGTCCAGATCCATCATTGTTTGAGTCCACAGTGCTCTCTGATGTAGGTGAACTACAACTCCAAAACTCAAAGTCAATGCCCACCAAACCCTTCCAGTATTTTCTGTTGGTCATGGGAGAACTGTGTGCCAAGTTTGGTCCAATTCCACCGTTGGTGGGGTTCAGAATGCTCTGTGATTGTAGGTGAACTATAAATCCCAGCAACTACAACTCCCAAATGTCAAGGTCTATTTTCCCTAAACTCCACCAGTGTTCACATTTGGATATATTGAGTATTTCCAACGAGTGTGGTCCAGATCTATCATTGTTTGAGTCCACAGTGCTCTCTTGATGTAGGTGAACTACAACTCAAGGTCAATGCCCACCACACCCTTCCAGTATTTTCTGTTGGTCAAGGGAGTTCTGTGTGACAAGTTTAGTTCAATCCCATTATTGGTGGAGTTCAGAATGCTCTTTGATTGTAGGTGAACTATAAACCCCAGCAACTACAACTCTCAGTTGACACCGAGCCCTTGATGGAGTACTTCCTCATTCTTACACACGCTGGTGGAAGGTTTTATGCTCTCATAAATTAGTTAAATTAGCCTCTCCGCATAAAGCGGTACCTAAATTTCATATTTGACAGATGCAACTGTCTTTCGGGCTGCATAGGTCAACAGCAAGCTAGACTATTAATGGTTGGGAGCTCACTCTGACCCAGGCTGGCTTCAAACTCATGACTTCTTGGTCAGTAGTCATTTAATACAGCTGGCCACTAACTAGCTGCACCACAGCCCGGTCCAAGTGTCAGACGCCTGCTAGAGAGGGCGTTTGACAGATGCAGGGGCGGCTCAACACATTACGCAAAGTAAG
>NW_026847771.1:35740044-35766917 GCF_025583915.1 Anolis sagrei ordinatus
TCCCTAGGCCGAATTGAAGGTCTCCCTTTCCCGTATCTCCCCATCCCCACCACGACTTCTATGGGGGCTCCTAAATCTAAACACATTTGGATGTTTTCGAACTGATTGGTTGGCAGAATCTGGGGCTGACAGGGGAAGCTCACGCTGCTCCCCGGATTTGAACCTGCGACCTTTTGGTCAATGAGTTTAGCAGCTCAGCAGTTTAACCCACTGCGCCACCAAGGGCTCCCTGTGCATATGGTATCTGACTCTAAAATATCATTGAACTTTTCCCCAGGCTCAGAGCCACAAGTACTACTGAATTGCAATTCCCATTGTGCCCCATCTGCATGGTGGATAATATAATCAAAACTGATGGGAGTTGAGGTTCAATGACACCTGGGGACCCAAACTGGGTAAAAACTAAAGAGCATTGAGCACTATTTAAAAAATATATAGTTGGGCCAAATCTATGGAAGTGGTTCCCAGCCTGTGGTCCGTGGACCACCAGTGGTCTACCACCACAAAAATATGGTCTGCAGCCTCACCATTACAACACTGTTGCCTCAGAACCATGTGGTAATGAGAGCGACTGGTCTCACTGAAGCCGAGCCCCCCCCCCCCCGCAATAAGGGATGGTAACTTGTAGTTCTGCAAAGGACAAAGAACCAGAGTTGATCTCAATATGGTGCCCCCCCCCCTTAGCTGACTCAGTGGAACCTCTGAGACTTTCTCTTATGAATTTTATGCTTTTATCATTCCCCACAAACATTTCCCTTCCTCTACAAGGACAAATCCTTATGAATTTCTACCCTTATGAACTATGGACACATATTATATATTTCATGGTTTCCTCATGGCAGAGGCTTCCCCCCACCCCCCATTTGACCTTTCCCCCCTTCTCCTCATGAAGAAATCCCCCCAGGAAACTGCAGAGCCCAGGCATTCACTAAAGAACTTTAATCCAGAATTTCCTTTGCATGAACAATATCCTGGCGGCTGCCCTTTGTTCTCAGAGGATCGCCCAACAAAGTTGCCGCCCCCTGGCAAAATTTTAATCATTTTTCTACCTGGAGGTCAGGGGACCCTCGAAAAGCCCCCACCTTCGCCTGGTTGATTTAACTAACTTCCCACTAAGGAACATTCACCCCAGTTTCGCCCTCATTGTCCTCATGTTTGCTGGCCGGATTTTCCTTTACACATGTTGATTCATTCCAATCAAAAAACAATAGATCAGCCCTGCTTGAGACTTCCTTTTTTGTCTCGCAGGCCACATGACATTTTTTCAGAACTCATTCACAGATTCCTTTGTGTTCTATCATCCCGCCTCCCTCTCTCCTGATTTGCTGTCGCTTCTAAGCGGCAGGAGCCTCCCCATTGGATCCTATGGACCGCTGGAGCTTCCTGATTGGTCCAGAGGCACCGGGGGCGGGAGGGCCGCCTCCCAGCTGTTTGCCCATTGTCCAATCACGGTGGAGGGTGGCAGGGAGGCCGGGGCGGGAAGTTTGAACTCTGCAACTTTGAATTTACTATAAATATGGCTGCATTGATGTATTTTCTTATGCTCTGCTGGCGAATGATTGCAGTTCTGCATCCTTTTCAGTTGAATCGCTAAATAAACCTCGATGGCTTTTCTTCAACCTTGGTGAGATTTATTTGGGAAAAATCAGGGAAAATTCTAGGCCTTCTCCTCTTTTGCTTGCCAAGGGTTTCGGACTCTCTTTGGTGGGTCTAAGGGCTCCTCTCTCCTGGGCAGGAGCCTCCAAATTCTAGCTCGATATCATCACTTTTAGTGCCGAGGCAACGGGGATGTCAGGAGAGAAGAGGCTGACTACCCATGAAAGATTACTACTACCATATCAGCTCTAGAATATTGAATATGTTTTTCTGTGGGTGAGCAGATGGTGACTACTGGATGGTATATGTTCTCTATTAGAAACTTGAGCTGATGTGGTCTATCCAATGCAATTTTCTGAATCAGCACTCCAAATAACCAAACCAAATCTAAAGTTGACCAAAAATTAATTCGTATCCCTTTGGTACTAATGTTGAAGAGTGGTCCCATTTTGTAACAACGCAGTTTAGACTTCAGTAGAGAAGATTGCTTCAGCCTTCAATGAAGAAACTGTATGCTTAGAGACAGATGTATTCTTTTAGATGTTAGTTGAAACAGACTAGACAGAGACTCTATTTGACCCTCAGAACAGAGAGATGCTTTAGATTAGATTACGGACTGTTGATTATGAGAAGAATGTCCTGTATTACCTACACAGAAAAACTACTTCAAATCTATTTGTAACTGGACTGATAAGCAAAATACCTGTATGTTGAATACACAAATTTTGTGTGTAAACAAACTATGTTACCTTTAAAGAACTACGTTACTTTTAAAGAAGTTGTCTCCTGGGCAACATCCTTGCAGACGTCCAGTTCTCTCACACCAGAAGTGACTTGCAATTTTTCCTGACACACACAAAAAAAACCAAACAAACTTATTTTGTTTCTTGAAAGTATGATTTAAAGGCAAATATATTTTAAGGGAGAGTAGATGTTTTTGGGCAACTAAAAAGGACACTTTTGAAACTCTGCTATGAATATATATGTGCTTTGTGCATTGGCATATCTTTGTTCCTAACAGTTCAAAGACATATATAGGTACCTCAGTTTAACAACTGAAAAACCCAATTGCTTGCATGAATGGCATCATTTTTCAAAAGGCTGTGATATCTAACAATGACATCCCTTTCCAAAGATCATAAAATCTCCAAAAGATTCTGGATATTTCCATTTTTGCAAAATTTTGAAGGCAACCACAAGGCAGGTGTGGGCCTCCATGGCAATGAGTTTGACGCCCCTGTCCTATGATGTCATAATGGGTAAACTATATCTTCCCTATTTTGCGACCCTTGGTGGAGGGGACAATATTGTTGTCAGCAACAGTAATGATTTTGTTGTCCGGGGTTGTTGCTTCTCTAACTAAGAATTGTGGCATCCCAAATGAAAAGGTCATTCAGTCCCCAGATTTCTGGCATTAACTTAAAGCTTCAGCCAAAGATTTGGAAATAGAGTTAGGAATCCAGAGAAAAGGCCAAGCGGCCAAGGAAATACTAGCACTAGCAAATGTAAGGGTCTTTCTTGCACATTATTTACATCATCTTGCTCTCTGCAATGCTAGTGAGGACTAAAGGGGAAATTTCTTGGTGGAAGAAGAATCCGCAATAAGGGGCAACGCTGCACCCCATACATTAGAGCAGTGTTTCTCAACCTTCCTAATGCCGCGACCCCTTAGTACAGTTCCTCATGTTGTGGTGACCCCCAACCATAACATTATTTTCGTTGCTACTTCATAACTGTCATTTTGCTACTGTTATGAATCGTAATGTAAATATCTGATATGCAGGGCGGATTTTCATTCACTGGACCAAATTTGGCCCAAATACCTGATACGCCCAAATGTGAATACTGGTGGGGTTGGGGGGATTGATTTTGGGAGTTGTAGTTGTTGGGATTTATAGTTCACCTACAATCAAAGAGTATTCTGAAGTTCACCAACAATGGAATTGAACCAAACTTGGCATACAGAACTCCCATGACCAACAGAAAATACTGGAAGGGTTTGGTGGGCATTGACCTTGAGTTTTGGAGTTGTAGTTCACCTACATCCAGAGAGCACTGTGGATTCAAACAATGATGGATCTGGACCAAACTTGGCACAAATACTCAATATGCCCAAATGTGAACACTGGTGGAGTTTGGGGAAAATAGACCTTGACATTTGGGAGTTGTAGTTGCTGGGATTTATAGTTCACCCACAATGAAATAGCATTCTGAACCCCACCAATGATAGAATTGGACCAAACTTCCCACACAGAACCCCCATGACCAACAGAAAATACTATGTTTTCTGATGGTCTTTGGTGACCCCTCTGACACCCCCTTGCGACCCCCAAAGGGGTCCCGACCCCCAGGTTGAGAAACACTGCATTAGAGACTCACTTATCCAACCTTCGCTTATCTGACATTCCCGCTTATCCGACACTCTTATTCAACGTGCCCCTTTTCCCCCAGCATTTCCCCTTCAATTAAAGGAGTGCTCCCCAATTCTCTCTCCATTCCCAATAAATGAAAAAGGCAAGACAAGGAGGAAGGGGAGGAGGGAAGAAAGGAGGAAAAGAGGCAGGACTGGAAACGGAAGTGTCCTTCCTCCTTCACTCTGTGATTTCCATGCTCCTCTTCCACATCCGGGCACTTCCTGCTGGGCCGCTCTAGCCCCGAGGTGTTGCCTTGCCTTAACCCTTGGAGTCCCTATTGTTAGTATTCTAGGTGTCCAGCGCTGCGTTGGACGGGTAACAATATGAGACCCTGTATTATCCGACATTTTCATTTATCCAAGATTTTCATTTATCCGACATTTTCATTTATCCGACGGCTCATTTATGTCAGATAAGTGAGACTCTACTGTAATAATAATAATAATAATAATAATAATAATAATAATAATACACTTTATTTATATTCTGCTCTAGCTCCTTGAGGGGACTCAGAGCGGATTACAGTTTACACATATATAGGCAAACATTCAAACAAAGGCAAAGGTTTCCCTTTCCATCTCCGTCATCTGGAGGCGATGCTCAACTCTGGCCATGGGGAAGTGCTCTTGTTTCTTTTTTTATGCCAAGGAACCTGGTGTTCGTAGACCCTCCTAGTCATGTTTACAGCATGGGCGCCTTTTACCTTCCCACTGAGGCAATACCTATTTTTTAAAAATAGTTTTTATTGAAATATTTGAAAATAACAGCGAAAGAGGGTGAATATTAGAGAAGAGGATAGAAAAGTAGGAAAAAAATAGAAAAACACCACCCCTCCCCCAAGTCCAAAAAAGTCAAAAATCACAAATAAAAAGAAAAAGAAAAAAGGGAAAAAAAAACAATAAAATAATAATTGACTTCTATCTCTCCATCAGGTGTTGTGTCCTCAATAATGTTCTCCTTATAACCACATCAAAAATGTTCCTCTTATTTACTTCTTTCTTTTTCGTAATTTTCATATAGAGTCCAGTCTGTCCTCTTTATCGGATTCCCGGTATTCTTTTTCAAGAAAAAAGTTAATTCATCCATTTCTCTTATTTCTCTTACTTTCCCTAACCATTCTTCAATGGTAGGGATATCTTCCTGCTTCCAAAAATTTGCCAAAGATATTCTTGCCGTCGTCGTAATATAAGTAAATAATCTATCCTCATTATCATCTAATTGTAATTCCAGATCCGTAAAACCTAATAGATAATATTCTGGTTTCTTCTTAAATACTCTCTTCAGGATTTTTTGTGTCTCGTCATGAACCATCAGCCAATATTTCTCTATTTCTTTACATGTCCACCACATATGATAAAAGATGCCTATTTGATGACAACCCTTCCAGCATTTGTCAGAAGAATTTTTGTTCATTAAAGATAATTTCTTTGGAGTAGTATACCATCTGTGGAACATTTTTATCCAGTTTTCTTTTAAATCTGTTGCATACACATATTTCAGTTTTTTGTTCCACATCTGCTCCCACTCTCTAAATTGAATAGATCTTCTTATATTTTCTGCCCATTTTATCATACATGGTTTAACCTGTTCACACTCCGTTAGCCAGGCTAATAGTGTATTATAAATGACTGAGATTACTTTTTTCTTCGTTTTCAGGATCTTATCCCAAATTGTTTCTTCCCAGGCAAAGCCTATCTTATTATCTTGCTTAATATATTCTTTCATTTGACCCCTCTCTGATCCCACAGCAAGCTGGCTTCAGAAAAGGCAAAAGCTGCACATCGCAAGTGCTGAACCTGACTCAGCACATAGAAGATGGCTTTGAAAGGCAGCAGATCACAGGAGCTGTCTTCATAGACTTGTCAGCAGCCTATGATACTGTGACGCCTGCTCCTGAGAAAAATGTATAATATCACAAAGGACTACCACCTCACCCGCCTCATAGGAAACCTGCTACAAAACAGGAGCTTCTTTGTTGAGTTCCAGGGCCAGAGAAGCAGATGGCGGAAACAGAAGAACGGCCTGCCTCAGGGGAGCGTGCTTGCTCCATCCATGTTCAACATCTACACAAATGACCAGCCACTGCCAGAAGGGACAGAGAGTTTCATCTATGCTGATGATCGTGCCATTACCACTCAAGCAGGGAGCTTTGAGATGGTTGAACAGAAGCTCTCCGAAGCTCTAGGTGCTCTAACTGCCTATTACAGGGAAAACCAACTGATCCCTAATCCATCTAAAACACAGACATGTGCCTTTCACCTTAAGAACAGACAAGCATCCCGAGCTCTGAGGATTACCTGGGAAGGAATCCCACTGGAGCATTGCAACACACCCAAATACCTGGGAGTCACTCTGGATGTGGCTCTTAATGAGACATGCTGCATTATCACAGGGTGTCTGCGCCCTACACCACTGGAGAAATTACACTGCTTAGCCGGTATTGCACCACCTGACATCCGCCGGGAAGTAGCAGCCAATAGTGAAAGGACCAAGGCAGAGTCATCTCCAGCTCATCCCTTGTTTGGGTATCAGCCAGCACGTCAACGACTTAAATCAAGACATAGTTTTCTTAGATCTACAGAGACACTCGCTGGAACACCTCAGCAAGCGAGAGTCCAAAAGTGGCAGGCTCAAACCCAACCACCAATGGCTGATACCAAATGAGAGACTCCCCCCTGGGCACACAGAAGACTGGGCAACTTGGAAGGCGCTGAACAGACTGCGCTCTGGCACCACGAGATGCAGAGCCAATCTTCAGAAATGGGGCTACAAAGTGGAATCCTCGACATGCGAGTGTGGAGAAGAGCAAACCACAGACCACCTGCTGCAATGCAACCTGAGCCCTGCCACATGCACAATGGAGGACCTTCTTGCGGCAACACCAGAGGCACTCCAAGTGGCCAGATACTGGTCAAAGGACATTTAACCAACTACCAAGTTTGCAAAATCTGTGTGTTTTTTTTCTTTTTGTTTTTAATCTGTGTGTTTGTTTTGTTCTGTTAGAATTGTAACACAATGGTATGGTTGCTGATGACACGATAAATAAATAAATTTGCAGGTAATGAAGCCATGTCATATTCCCGTTTGTTTCTTTTATTTGCTGAAAGGATTTAATCTCAGTAGTATTCCTCACTAAAATGTCTCTATATGTTGGCCACGCTCTCCATCCTAATAATCTTCTTTGGTGTGCCTGCATCGGTGAGACCCATAAAGGTGTTTTGTTATAAAAATACTTCTTGTATTTCATCCACACTCTAAGAGGCGGTACCTATTGATCCACTCAAATTGCATGTTTTCGAACTGCTAGGTTAGTAGAAGCTAGGGCTAACAGCGGGACCTCACCCCGACCTGCAGCTCTGAACTGCCGACCTTCAAGTCAGCAAGTTTTCTGCAACTTGCTGACTAGGTTGGCTACTGCGGCCCACAGAATAAAAGGATATCAACTTCATGAATCAGAGGTTACAGTTTATAATTTAAAATTAGTAGGGATATAGGCAGAGTTGCTCCTTTCTTCCTTCTTGCCCTCTGTAAGGTACTTGTTTTATTTTAAGCACTGGGTGAGAGATGAAATGGCCCACTTATGTAAAACATCACTGCTTGAACTTCTGTCTGTTGAACAAGGGTGCCATGAAACGCCTAAGAGCCTGCAAAGATGAGGAATAAATCATGGTTATGTATTTTTCAGCGCATCCGGTAATTCAAATACAAGAATATAGATCTCTGGGTTGCATCATGGGAACGGAAATGAAGGGTAGAAAGTGTTCTGCCGATTAAGAGAACAATATAAATGACAAATTAGTCACACTCTACATTTCAATGAAATGTTGTCATGCTAGAATGGGCACACTTGTATGCATGTGTATATGTATATGTATTATGCAATGTGGGACGTTGAGAGAAGGTCATAACTAGAAGATATTGAAAAGAAGGGGCAGGCAAAAATGTCCACCTTTCTTCCCTTTTGTTCTGAATGGATTTGGGGAAATTATAGGGATTTCAGCTAGAATTGCCTGCACAGATTTAGGGGCAAGATAGATATTAGGCCTGTGCGATTTGGTTCGTTAATTCGTTAATTCGTTAATAATTCGTTAATTTTACCATTTCCGAAGCGATATTGAAACAAATCTCCAAACCCGGAAGGGTTTATAAATATCGAACCAGCAGCCCCCATAGTATTTAACGAGCCTCCGCTCGTTTCGTTAATGGGGTGGAGGCTGCTGGAGTGCTGGTGCATGGGAGCCAATCCGCGCTCCCAAGCAGTGCACCATGGGTCCGTGGCTGTCTCTTTTTGATTGGCCGGCGAGCCCTTTCAAAGCGGCTCCGCGCGGCCCGTAGCTTGCTGCAGAGGCGAGGGCGAGGGAGTTTGCATTGGGTTGGCTTGGCAATGGCTGCCTGCTAGCAACGAACTGGGATTGGATTCATTCCTTGCTGCTGTGAGTGCTGCTTGCTTCATTTGCTGTCTCTTGCCTGTGTTTGGTCCACATTTGGGCCATTTTTTGGTTAATTTTCCATTTTAAAATATTTTTAATATTATTTTTTAATATTATTTTTAATATTATTTTTTAATATTATTTTTTAATATTATTCTTAAAAAATATTCTAAAAAAGAAAAGACTCTTCTGTTGGTGTGTGCTCTCATTTGCTGTATCCTGCCTGTGTTTGGTCATTTTTTGGTTAATTTTCCATTTTAAAATATTTTTTAATATTATTTTAATATTATTCTTAAAAAATATTCTAAAAAAGAAAAGACTCTTCTGTTGGTGTTTTCTCTCATTTGCTGTCTCCTGCCTGTGTTTGGTCCACATTTGGGCCATTTTTTGGTTAATTTTCCATTTTAAAATATTTTTAATATTATTTTAATATTTTTTTTAATATTATTTTAATATTATTTTTAAAAAATATTCTAAAAAAGAAAAGACTCTTCTGTTGGTGTGTGCTCTCATTTGCTGTATCGTGCCTGTGTTTGGTCCACATTTGGGCCATTTTTTGGTTAATTTTCCATTTTAAAATATTTTTTAATATTATTTTAATATTATTCTAAAAATTCGTTAATATTTACAAAATTTCTTAAATACCAAAACTTTTTTTTGGAAAGTTTTGTAATTATTTTAAATATCGAAACAAAAAAACACCCCAATTACAAATCGATTTTAGAAACAAATTTTTTCTTGATCAAACAGGCCTATATATGGTTAAATATATACTTTAATCCCATGTTTGGGTTTTTCTGCTATTCTGGATCAAAGCATGAGTGCTGTTAATCCTTTTTGCCATACGGTGTTTCAACTTCCCCTTCAGTTTACCTCAGTTAGTTACTATACACTGAGTTCAAAGTGGAAAAGAAGGGGAAGACAAGACAAAATATTGCCCTTTCTAGTAGTTTCAGCCAAATTATTATTATTATTATTATTATTACTTTATTTGTACCCCGCTAGCATCTCCCGAAGGACTCGATGCAGCTTACATAGGCCAAGGCCTCAAAACACAGCGCAACAATACAACACCTAAAGCAAATTAAAAACAGTTAAGCAGTATAAACAACAAGCAATAAACAGTACATCAAGACACTATAAATGGGCCGGGCCAGAGTAATGGGTACAAGATTAAAAGTACTGATGTGGCAGAAGGTATGCAGGATTATAAAATAAGTGCAGTGTGCGGTGTGCAGCAATCTTAGTTCTACTAAAGTGCTTCTGGGACTTGGTATTGGAGATTCCTAATCTGAGAAGGCACATTGGAACAGCCATGTCTTCAAGTTCTTTCTGAAGACTGCCAATGTAGGGGCCTGTCTAAGATCTTTTGGGAGGGTGTTCCAGAGTCGGGGGGCCACCACAGAAAAGGCCCTGTCTCGAGTCCCCACCAAGCGTGCTTGCGACGCAGGCGGAATCACGAGCAGGGCCTCTCCAGATGAACGAAGTGAACGTGTGGGTTCTTAGACGGAGATGTGGTCACATAGGTAGGATGGTCCCAAACCGTTTAGGGCTTTGAAGGTAAGCACCTGCACCTTAAATTGGGCTCGGAAGATAAACGGCAGCCAGTGGAGCTCCTTGAACAGGAGGGTTGACCTCTCTCTGTAAGGAGCCCCAGTTAACATCCTGGCTGCTGCCCGTTGGACCAGTTGAAATTTCTGAGCCGTTTTCAAGGGCAGCCCCACGTAGAGCGCATTGCAGTAGGCAAACTGCTGCAATGCGCTCTACGTTGTCCAAAGGCAAACTGCTGCAACCTCTCCTCCATATGTAAAACTTTTTGCCACCTTGACCGCACTCTGATGTTACTTGGCCTATTTCTATATGTTAAACGTTGAAGCAATGGTATTCCCCGTAGTCACCTACGGATGTGAGTGCTGGACCATAGGGAAGGCTGAGCGAAGGAAGATAGATGCTTTTGAACTGTTGTGTTGGAGGAAAGTTCTGAGAGTGCCTTGGACCACGAGAAGATCCAACCAGTCCATACTTTAGGAAATAAAGCCCGACTGCTCATTGGAGGGAAAGATATTAGAGACAAAATTGAAGTACTTTGGCCACATCATGAGGAGACAGGAAAGCTTAGAGAAGACAATTATGCTGGGGAAAATGGAAGGAAAAAGGAAGAGGGGCCGACCAAGGGCAAGATGGATGGATGGTATCCTTGAAGTGACTGGCTTGACCTTGAAGGAGCTGGGGATGGTGACGGCCAACAGGGAGCTCTGGCATGGGCTGGTCCATGAGGTCATGAAGAGTTGGAAGCAACTGAATGAGTGAACAATACAAACGTTGAAGAGTATGTAAGAGGGTTGAATGAAAAGTAATGCCTCCACCTCTGTAATTCCTCAACAGATGGCAGTACCGGTATGTGGCAGGTACTGGCTTGTTCAGTAGACTATCCTCTACAATTCCATTTTGGCGGGAAGCCTTAGCATTGAACGCTTGTGTTGTTAAAGTGCGAAGTATGGGACCCTGCACAGACGGTCGGTCAATGCGACTTAAGCAATGTGCAGTCATTGAATTCTTGACAGCAGAAGGTGTCATCCCAAAGGAGAGTCATCAGAGAATTCAAGCTGTTTATGGTGATTGTGTTGATGTGAGTACTGTGCATTGTTGGGCGAGTAAGTTTAAAGATGTTGAGGTGGGAACATCTGACTTGCGTGACAAAGAGTTGGACGTCCTGTGACAGCAACCATCGAGTTTCACAAGCAAAAGATTGACAGATTGATTCAGGACGATCGTCGTATCACTCACAACCTCTCTGAACTGCTGCAAACTGGATAGCAAGTGTCCCAGAAGCAAGCAAAAATACAGCAGAGTCATTTCTCAGCAAAAAAAAAAGAAAGTGCTTCAGCCCATCTATCAGCAGAGTCCAACTGCCAGCATGACATTCACAGTCATCCCCTCCCACCCCCCACCCGCCAGAGAAATTGATTAAAATAATAATTTCAGAAAAAAACATGTGTCCATAGTTCATACGGGGGAAATTCATAAATGTGTGTGTCCTTGGAAGGGAATGAAAAAGGTCAAGGGAAGGCCACTAGCACAAACGAAAATATATATAGGGTTGATGTTGCAGGAATCATATGCTTATAATTCATTACAGGAAAGGTCCATATAAAAGTATGTTTTTGAAAGGGAAACAAAAGGGTCCATGGGGAATGATTAAAAGCATGAAACTCATGAGGAAAGGTCCAAAAGATTCCACTGAGCCAGCCAAGGGAGTCCTGCAGCGTTGAGGTTGAAACTTGTCCTTGGCCCTTGGAAAACTGTAACTCTTTCCAAGGGCTTGAGCCCAGGGACCAATCTACTCCCCGAAAGCCTCATGGGGTCCTTGTTGTTGTTAGTGTCTTGGCAAATTGACTAAGACTTAGCCCTTATTGTGCAGTCTGGTACCCTTGCCCTTTACAGAACTATAAGTTACCATCCCTTATTGGGGGGGACGGGGACGGGACATGCTCGACTTCACTACCCAATGGGTAAGTTTTTGTATTCATCACATTGAGAAGTGTTTGTGGTTTGCATGTCTAAACAGGCAGGCTCTTCTCTCCTGTTCCAGCTTCAGCTTCATCGTAGCTGCATGGTTTCCACGCCTTTCCACAGCATTCTCGGCACTGAGTCAAAAGAGTCGACAGGATAGAAACCAGCTGTATGAACGACTCAAATTGGAGGGTTGCCCTTTGCCCTTCGGCTCAAGATGGGCTCAAGATGGCACCAGATCAAACTCCCTGCAGACCGTTTCCCAGCTTGGCAGGTTCTTGAGAGTCTCCAGGCTAAGCCAGGGAACAAGACACTGGAGGGGAAAGTGGGAGGAAGGGAGAGAAACCAGGACTTTGTACAAGTAGCTGGAAAAATGGGACAACAGAAGATGGGTTGAGACTGGTCTTGGCAAACCAGGGCCATATAACGTGGAATATCAAGGCAGAAAGTCCCACAATAGCTGCTTTGAACTGGGTTATCAGAGTCCACTCTGCCATATATTCCAATTCAAAGCAGATAATTTGGGATTTTATTCAGCTATCTGGAAAGGGTCTGAGCTTCCGTTATTGGGGGCTTCCAAACAGAAGATTAGGGATGTTTAGGCTGTGGCTTCCTGCATCAGGAGTAGGGGTCCGTCCAGACAGTACCTTTATCCCAAGAGCTTCCACAGCAAATAGGAGGGTGGACAGAAGCCATTCCCTGTAGACATGGAAGCAATAGTTACAAAAGTAAAAAAAAAACATGAGATTTTCAGGTGCGGGAATCTTGCGGTTTTGAGCTGAATATGTGGATTTTCACATGTGTGTAGGTCCCTGCAATTGGAAATCACTGGATTTTTTATTTGGATTTGTTCCTGGGTTTTAGATGTTTGTTCCTGATTGGTCGGTTCCTAAAAAGAAGGTGACACTTGATTAGAAGGCAAAAACTTTGTTGGTGTGCCAGAAACGTCTTAAAAGGTGTGGAGGGCACATTTTCTCTGGCCAGGACAAAGTTGTGGCCCCCTAGTCAACGTTGCACATCTTTTCACAAGAACAGCAATCAGGAACAGCCATGTATAATCCAGGAACAGCACCCTGTTGTCTGATGCCACAAGTACACAACCAAATCTGTATGGACAGATGGCCAGGCAGCCAGGCTCTAAAAAGTGTCAATAATGACAAAATTCTGTTCCTGGCTTGAAAGTGTGTGTTCCTGTTTGATTGTGCAGTGCTCACTTTGACAGAGGTGGTCCTACCCTGTTCTGTCCTCCAGGAGCTTGGCTTGCATTGCCCCTTAGTTGCTTCAAATAGCATCCCTTTGCATTTCCCCAGGGTTGCTACAGTCTTAAAGGTAAAGGTAGTCCCCTGACATTAAGTCCAGTCATGTCTGACTCTGGGGTGTGGTGCTCATCTCCATTTCTAAGCCGAAGAGCCAGCGTTGTCCATAGACACCTCCAAGGTCATGTGGCCGGCATGACTGCATGGAGCGCCGTTACCTTCCCGCCGGAGCGGTACCTATTGATCTACTCACATTTGCATGTTTTCGAACTGCTAGGTTGGCAGAAGCTAGGGTTGACAGCGGAAGCTCACGCCGCTCCCCGGAATCGAATCTGTGACCTTTCGATCAACAAGCTCAGCAGCTCAGTGCTTTAACCCACTGCGCCACCTATGTTTGACCCTAATAGTCAAACATTAACAGAGGCTGGAAGCCAGCCTGCAAGCCTTTTGCAGCTATTGGTTTAAAGGGTATCTTTTTGGTCTAGAGACTGTCCTTTTTCCTGGGGATGAGATCTCCATTTTGAAAAGGCTCCCCTGCTTTCTTTAGTATAGAAAAAGCCTCAGATGTGCTGGTGGCCAAGCTAGGCAGCTCGGACAAGCCATTGTGAGTACGATTGAGATTGAGGATTGAGGTTAAGGTTAAAGTCACCCTCTCACCTTAGAAACTGGAGCTGAGCTCAGATAGAGAAAGACCTGCTCTTTCTAAAGAACAGTAGCTCAGTGCTGGGGCAGGGAATAGCTCCGGATTTCTCTGCCATTGGGAGAGGCTCCATTACTTCATCTCCAAAACTAATCTTGAGCTTAGATAGGGGAAGACCTGCTCTTTCTGAAAGATAGCAGCTCAGGGTTAGGATAAAAGATCCCAGGATTTTTCTACTGTTGGGGGAAGGTTAACTCAGTAACTGAAGGAAAAAGGAAAGAAAGAACATCTATATGGTTTCCCAAATTGACTGTTTGTGTTTGTAACTTCATCAAGCTGTGCCAAGTCTGTCAAGGACTTTGAAAAATAAATGTTCTGTTGATGTTCAAATCTGGACTGGCCTCGGTTGCTGAGAATTTTGAGCTTCTAAGAAAGGCACTCGCGGTTCGCCCAGATAAAGAGAGAAGCACATCTTAGTTTTAACTTTATAGTGTCTGGGTGTGATGGCACATACCCTGTAATGTAAACGTTATTGGTGTGGCAGATTCTTCATGAAATGTCTGGAGGGCACAGTTTCTCTGGCCAGGACAAAGAACTGAACTTTTGTCGTGATTTACTGCAGTGATTCTCTGCATATCCGCATCTTGAGGCTTTAAAAAAAGGCGCAAGTCTTGCGGCAGCCATCTTGGGAGCCTCTAAATCTCACAACAAAGCATCATGTCTGGACAATGGAGGCAGACATCCCGGGACCAACAGGTCTATTGTAGTGAATTCCCTACCTGTTAGGTTAGGAAAAGCCTAGAAAAGTAGGCCCAAGAAGGTTGGCAGCCATTTTGGAAAGGGTGCTGGGGGAATCCATTTTAGTTACTCATTTCCAGAAGGGGGGCGTGTTTAGAAAGAGCAGCTTTGGAGGGAAATGAGGGAAGGCTGTAATTGGCTGAGTTAGAGTAGGCCAATTACACGACTTTAAAGGGACGATTAAAAAACCCTGTCAGGCAGATTGACTGGGGGAGTCAAGGAAGAAGGAGCTGGGAGTTAGGAATGGTGAAGGGTTAGTAGGAGAGGCCTGAAATTAGTCTGTTGGCTAGCAGAGATGGCTAGTGAAAAGATTTCTACAGCTATTAGAGAGATAGCTGGTGGAGGAGTGAAGAGATAGATCCAGGGTAGGACTATCTGTGCTGGTGTTTAAATTACTTTCAGAGAAGCAATCCTGTCAGTAAATTCTGTGGAGGGAGAGAGAAGTGTTCCTGTGTAACTAAGTCTGAACTGCTTAATGTATCCATACACTTTTTAAGTCAGTACTCTGAAACAGCTAAGCTTTATACCTGAATTGTTCCAGTTCTCTTAAATAAACATCATTGTTTTGTTGTTCACAACATCTGCCTCTCGTGTGCCTCTGTGAGCAAAGTTTTAAAGCAGTTTCCTGAAGCAAACAAGAGTCTATGGTGGCAGTGTACAATTTAAAGAACAATTGTTTAGTGTTACCTCAGAACATAAGCCTGAAGGCTAACCCAACACACTCTTGCCTAAGATACTTCCAGTAAGCCAAGGGCTTATCAGTGATTTTAAGTTGGTGGCAGCCAGAGGGTTCTTTCAAAAGGTTTTCGGCCAGAAGGAAGTTCCAGCTTTCATTATAGCTTTTTGGTTTTGGCTTTTAAAGAAGAGAAGCCACATACAAATCTAAGTGGTGTTCTGCCTTTTTAGGGATTTGTATTCCCCAAATGAGCCCCCGGTGGCACAGTGGGTTAAACTCCTGTGCCGGCAGGACTGAAGACCGATAGGTCGCAGGTTGAAATTTGGGGAGAGGTGGATGAGCTCCCTCTATCAGCTCCAGTTCCTCATGCGGGGACATGAGAGAAGCCTCCCACAAGGATAATAAAAACATCAAATCATCCGGGCGTCCCTTGGGCAACGTCCTTGCAGACAGTCAATTCTCTCATACCAGAAGCGACTTGCAGTTTCTCAAGTTGCTCCTGACACGATAAAAAAAAAAATTCCCCAAATTAAGCCTCCATCTATTATATCTATATATGGACCTCTTCTGAAGTCCCAGGATCTTTTGCTCCTGTTTAAAACCAGTGATTTAGTGCTGTTTGGAAGCTCCCTGCATCTCCTTTATTGGAGGTTTCCAAACAAAATATTAGGGATGTTTAGGTTGTGGCTTCCTGCATCAGAAGTAGATTGCACTACACCAGTGTTTCTCAACCTGGGGGTCGGGACCCCTGAGGGGGTCGCGAAAGGGTGTGAGAGGGGTCGCCAAAGACCATCAGAAAACACAGTATTTTCTGATGGTCGTGGGGATTCCATGTGGGAAGTTTGAGCCAATTCGGTCGTTGGTGGAGTTCAGAATGTTCTTTGATTGTATTGAACTATAAATCCCAGCAACGAAAACTCCCAAAAGTCAAGATCTATTTTCCCCAGGCTCCACCAGTCTTCACATTGGTGCATATTGAGTATTTGTGCCAAGTTTGGTCCAGATCCACCATTGCGTGAGTCCACAGTGCTCTCTGGATATAGGTGAACTACTACTCCCAAACTCAAGGTCAATATTCACCAAACCTTACCAGTGTTTTCCGTTGGTCATGGGAGTTCTGTGTGGCAAATTATGTTCAAATCCATCACTGGTGGAGTTCAGAATGCTCTTTGATTATAGGTGAACTATAAATCCCAGCAACTACAACTCCCAAATTACAAAATTAATCCTCCCCCAACCCCACTAGCATTTACATGTGGGTTCATTGGGTATTTGTGCCCAGTTTGGTCCAGTGATATACATCTTGCATATCTGATATTTACATTATGATTTATAACAGTAGTAAAATGACCGTTATGAAGTAGCAACAAAAGCAATGTTATGGTTGGGGGTCACCACAACATGAGGGACTGTATTAAGAGGTCACGGCATTAGGAAGGTTGAGAACCACTGGACTAGATGGCCTCTGGGGTCCCTTCCACACAGCTGTATAAAATCCACATTTAACTGGATTATATGGCAGTGTGGACTCAAACAATCCAGTTCAAAGCATATATTGTGGATGATTTGCCACAGGTTATATGGTTTCAGACTCCATAATTCTCTAAGTCTATAAGGAACAGCTATGCAAGGATCAATCTGTTTGGCTTGCATGCAGGGGCGGCTCGTCCATTACGCGAAGTAAGCGGCCGCAGAACACTTTTTTGCCAGGGGCGCAGAGGCGCCTCTGTAAATGCCCCTCGACCGCCACTTGAGGAGCGCCCCCTCAGCTCACAACAGCCCTAGCAGTCCGGGGGGAGCCTCGGCTTTCTTGCCTTGCTGCCGGGCGATCCTCTTCCCAAAGGGGCCGGGCCCTTGAGCCTCGCCTCGCCCCTCTCGTTCCTGCTCCACCCGGCCACCGGGTGCACGAGCAGAGCCGGCGCTCAATCGTTCTGCGTTCGATCCCTTCCCCATGACCAGCTCCCTTTCCCGATCCCCTGGCGCTCCACTCGCCTCCTCTCCTCTCCCCAATCCGTGGGTGGGCCAAGGGGCGGAGCTGCCGCGCCTGGCCCGCTTCGAGTCCGGAGGCGTGTCTGCAGACCCCAGTGTGTGCACCAAAAGTCGCCTCTTCTCCTGACTTTCTCTTCAGCCATTGGGACCAAGAGAGAGAGAGAGAGAGAGAGAGCCCTCCGGCTGGAGGTATCTCCCACCTCCGCTCCCTCCTTTGTTTTTGCGCCTACCTTCAGGAAAGGTGGCCATCTCCACCTCTCTCTCTCTCTCTCTCTCTTGGTCCCAATGGCTGAGGAGAAAGTCAGGAGAAGAGGTGACTTTTGGTGCACACGCCGGGGTCTTCAGGCACGCCTCCGGACCCAAAGCGGGCCAGGCAAGGGAGCAAGTGCGGCAAGTGTAGTTACTGGGATGTGTAGTTCACCTACAATCAAAGAGCATTCTGAACTCCACCAATGATGGAATTGAACCAAATATGGCACACAGAACTCCCATGACAAACAGAAAATATATATCAATGATTGGTTGGGGGGGGGCGCCAAAATACTGTTTGCTTACCGTTGAAAATTACCTAGGGCCGCCTCTGCTTGTATGCCGCTTATCTCACTTTACCCCATGCTTTGACAACTTTGGTGAACAAATGCCTTGTTCGTGCAATCATTCCAAACAGAGAAACCACAGAGAAATCTATAATGAGGAGTGGGGTGCACCTTCTTAGACCCATTGGGACCACAGATTGCAGTGGGATGCTGGAATTCCTAACCCATCCTGGTCCCCCTCCCCTCTCTCCAGTTTATATCAGCACAGGAAGCCCTAAGAAGGGCCCCGCTGTGGTCATGGTGGTATCTCTGCTTCTCCATCCCAAGGTGCCAGTTTGACTGCCAGATCTCTCTAATGATAGCTTTTGCATTGGGGAAAAGCAGAGGATTGTGTTTAGCTGAGGTCTAAATGCAGCACAAGCCATAAATGTAGGGTTTTAGGAAGGAAAAATGGAGAACAGAGCAAAAACATAGCCAAGGAACCCTTTGAAGTAAACTTCAGGGGAAGGGTAGCATGCCTTGGAATGCAAAAGCAACTATAGTTAGTCACATCATTCTAGTAAATCATCACAGACCTAAACAAGCTTATTTTCCATGTCTGTCTTTGTATCTCCTACGTACAAAGAAGCTGAAGACAATGTGCCTGATTCTTCCCTACCTGTTTTATCTGTACTTTACTTACTTACTTATTTAGGCAACCCCTCATACTCCAAGGATGAGGGTCCTCCAAGTGTAGTGTCTTGGCAGTGGATACATAGGTAGCTGGAGAGCCCTATTCTTGATCTGCATGTTCTCCCACAGTTAGGACATTGGTTTCCAGGTGGAAGGCGGTCCTGTTCAGGGTTGGCTTGACAAACTTTCCGCTTGACACATTTCTCCCTTTCGCCTTCCATTCGTGCGTCTTCAAATTCTGCAGCACTGCTGGTCACAGCTGACCTCCAGTTAGAGTGCTCAAGAGTCAGAGCTTCCCTGTTCTCTATGCCCTGTTCCCTGTTCTCTATGCGTCTATGCCACAGTTTTTAAGGTTGGCTTTAAGTCCATTTTTAAACCTATTTTCCTATTTATTATTTATTTACTATACTTGTATACCGCTCCTCTCAGCCCGGAGGCGACTCGAGGCGGTTTACATTTGGCAATCAATGCCCCACCAACATTATATTTTCCATTCTTGAATTGGTAGTAACTGCTTTGGGAGATGGTGATCAGGCATTCGGACAATGTGGTATTCAGTCCAGTGGAGTTGATGGTATAGGAGCATCGCTTTAGTGCTGGTGGTCTTTGCTTCTTCCAGCATGCTGACATTTGTCCGCCTGACTTCCCAAGAGATTCGCAGGATTTTTCGGAGGCAGCACTGATGGAATTGTTCCAGGAGCTGAATGTGACGTCTGTAGATGGTCCACGTTTAACAGGTGTATGTATAGCATCGTTGGGAGGATAATTGCTTTATAAACAAGCATCTTGGTCTTCCTATGGATGTCCCGGTCCTCAAACACTGTTCTTCGTTCAGAAAAATGCTGCACTCGCAGAGCTCAGGTGGTGTTGACTTTGGTGGAGAGGTGGCTGCCAAGGGAGCGGAAATGATCAACATTTTCTAATGTTACACCATTAAGCTGTATTTCTGGCATTGGAGAGGGATTGGCTGGTGACTGCTGGAAGAGCACTTTGGTTTTCTCGATGTTCAATGACAGGTCAAGCTTCTCATATGCTTCTGCAAAGAATGGCTTGTAGGTCTTCTGAATGCGCACAGACTACGTCATCATTGGTATACTGGAGTTCTATAACAGATGTTGTTGTGACCTTGGTTTTGGCTTTCAGTCTGCTGAGGTTAAATAGCTTGCCATCTGTCCAATAGATGATTTCCACTCCAGTGGGAAGCTTTCCATCAAAAAGATGAAGTATCATAGCAATGAAGATGGAAAATTAGGTTGGCGCAATAACACATCCCTGTTTGACACCTGAATCCACCTTAAATGGGTCACTTTGGGAGCCATTGCTTTATTGTTTTATCTGTCCAACAACCCTGGGAGGTAGGCAGCACTGGGAAAAAAAGTTTTTAAATAATTACATCTCTCAGTATAGCCAAGGTCCATACTGGTTTGGGCACTTCACGGTATTTGAACTTCAGGCCCCTTCTGCAATGCCAGATTAGCAACGTAGATAATTGACATTATCTTCTTTGAACTGGATTATATGGCAGTGTAGACCACAAACTTTTTAAACAGAGGGCCAGGTCACAGCCCCTCAAACTGTTGGAGGGCCAGATTATAATTTGAAAAAAACATGGATGAATTCCTATGCACACTGCACATATCTTATTTGTAGTGCAAAAAAACCCACTTAAAAACAATACAATAATTAAAATGAAGAACAATTTAAAGAAATATAAACTTATTAGTATTTCAATGAGAAGTGTGGGCCTGCTTTTGGCTGATGAGATAGGATTGTTGTTGTTGTGTGCTTTCAGACTTAGGTTGACCCTGAACAAGGGCCGGGTAAATGACCTTGGAGGGCCGGATACGGGCCTTAGTTTGAGGACCCCTGGTGTAGACTAATATAATCCAGTTCAAACAAGAGAGTCCGGATTTTATCTGGCAATGTAGATGAGGCCTTTGGCATAAATTGCAATCTTTTATGACAGTGTTTCTCAACCTTCCTAATGCTGCAACCCCTTATTACAGGTCATCATGTTGTGGTGACTCCAAACCATAACATTATTTTCGTTGCCACTTCATAATTTTGCTACTGTTATGAATTGTAAAGCACAGTCTGGCTATAGGTCGGGACATGGAACTGAGACAGCCTTGGTCGCCTTAGTACAGTGGTTCTCAACCTTCCTAATGCCGCGACTACTTAATACAGTTTCTCATGTTGTGGTGACCCCCAACCATAAATTTATTTTTTGTTGCTAATTCACAACTGTTGCTACTGTTATGAACTGTAATGTAAATATCTGACCTGCAGGATGTATTTTCATTCACTGGACCAAATTAGGCACAAATACCCAATACGACCAAATTTGAATACTGGTGGCGTTCAGACAAATTGATTTTGGGAGTTGTAGTTGCTGCGATTGATAGTCCACCCACAATCAAAAAACATTCTGAACTCCACCAATGATGAAATGGAACCAAACTTGGCATACACAACTCCCATGACCAATAGAAAATATTGGAAGGGTTTGGTGGGCATTGACCTTGAGTTTGGGAGTTGTAGTTCACCTACATCCAGAGAACACTGTGGACTCAAACAATGATGGATCAAGACCAAACTTGGCACGGATACTCAATATGCCCCCCCAAAATGGAAAAAATAGACCTTGACATGTGGGAGCTGTAGTTGCTGGGATTTATAGTTCACCTACAATCAAAGAGCATTCTGAACCCCAGCAACGATAGAATTGTGCCAAACTTCCCACACAGAACCCCCATGACCAACAGAAAATACTGTGTTTTCTAACTGTCTTTGGCAACCCCTCTGATACACCCTCGTGACCTCCCCAGGGGTCCCGACCCCCAGGTTGAGAAACACTGCCTTAGTAGATGATCTACGCCGGGAGCTAGACAGGGGGAGTGTGTCCCTGTTGGTTCTGCTGGACCTCGATACCATTGACCATGGTATCCTTCTAGGATGCCTTGCAGAAATGGGACTTGGAGGTACTGCTCTGCAGTGGCTCCAGTCCTTCCTGGAGGGTCGGTCCCAGAAGGTGTCACTGGGTGACACCTGTTCGGCTCCATAACAGTTGTCCTGTGGAGTCCCTCAGGGTTCAGTATTGTCCCCGATGTTATTTAACATCTACATGAAGCCGCTGGGAGAGATCATCCGGAGTTTTGGAGTAAGATGTTATCTTAACGCATATGATGTCCAAATCTGTCACTCCTTCCCATCTGTTACTAAGGAGGCTGTCCAGACCTTGAATCAGTGCTTGGCTGCTGTGTCGGACTGGATGAGGGCTAACAAATTGAAACTGAATCCTGACAAGACAGAGGTCCTCCTGGTCAGTCGAAAGGCCAAACAGGGCATAGGGTTACAACCTGTGTTGGATGGGGTTACACTCCCCCTGAAGACGCAGGTTCGCAGCTTGGGAGTGATCCTGGATTCATCGCTGAGCCTGGAACCCCAGGTTTTGGTGGTGGCCAGGGGAGCTTTTGCACAGTTAAGACTTGTGCGCCTGCTGCGCCCGTACCTTAGGAAGTCTGATCTGGCCACGGTGGTCCACACTCTGGTCACATCCTGAATAGATTACTGCAACGCACTCTACGTGGGGCTGCCTTTGAAGCCGGTTCGGAAACTGCAGTTAGTCCAACGGGCGGCAGCCAGATTACTAACAGGAGCTACATACAGGGAGCATATCACCCCCTTGTTGTGTCAGCTCCACTGGTTGCCTGTCCACTTCTGAGCTCAATTCAAAGTGCTGGTTTTGACCTATAAAGCTCTATACGGTTCTGGCCCAGCTTACTTGTCTGAACGCATCTGCCTCTACGTCCCATCGTGTAACTTAAGATCATCCGGGGAGGCCCTGCTCTCGCTTCCACCAACATCGCAAACGTGGCTGGCAGGGACAAGAGACAGGGTCTTCTCGGCTGTAGCCCCCCGCCTGTGGAATTCGCTTCCAAATGAAATACAATTGACTCCATCCCTCCTGGCGTTCAGGAAGAAATTAAAATCTTGGTTTTGGGACCAGGCTTTCAGACAATAAACATAAAGCAGCACTTTGACTGGAAATAGACTGGCAAGACGATATGTATGAGGATACGGCTTTATTATTATATCAGTGGATTTGTGGACTGCGTATTGTTTTAATGCAGTGGTTCTCAACCTTCCTAATGCTGTGACCCCTTAATACAGTTCCTCATGTTGTGTTGACACCCAACCATAAAATTATTTCCATTGCTACTTCATAACTGTAATTTTGCAACTGTTATGTATCGTCATATGAATATCTGATATGCAGGATATATTTTCATTCACTGGACCAAATTTGGCACACATACCTGATATGCCCAAATTTGCATACTGGTGGGGGGGGGGGAATGATTTTGTCATTTGGGAATTGTAGTTGCTGGGATTTATAGTTCACCTACAATCAAAGAGCATTCTGAACTCCACCAATGATGGAATTGAACCAAACTTGGCACACATAACTCCCATGAACAAGAGAAAATACTGGAAGGATTTGGTGGGCACTGACCTTGAGTTTTGGAGTTGTAGTTCACCTACAGCCAGAGAGCACTGTGGACTCAAACAATATGTATCTGGACCAAATTGGCACAAATACTCAATATGCCCAAATGTGAACACTAGTAGAGTTTGGGGAAAATATACCTTGACATTTGGGAGTTGTAGTTGCTGGGATGTATAGTTCACCTACAATCAAAGAATATTCTGAACCTCACCAACGATAGAATTGGGCCAGACTTCCCACATAGAACCCCCATGACCAACAGAAAATACTGTGTTTTCTGATGGTCTTTGGTGACCCCTCTGACATCCCCTTGTGACCCCCCTCGGGGTCCCGACCCCCAGGTTGAGAACCACTGTTTTAATGACTGTTATGATAATTTGGTTAATTAATTGCTATTGTTTTAACTCTGTATGTATTAATGGTTTTATACTGTGTTATTGATTGTGGCATCGAATTGTTGCCTTTTTTTAGCCGCTCTGAGTCCGTTCCCCCCGGGGTTGAGAAGAGCGGGGTAAAAATGCTATAAATAAATAAATAAATAATGCAAATATCTGATATGCAGGAAATATTTTCATTCACTGGACCAAATTGGGCACAAACACCCGATATGCCCCTATAATATTGTTCTGATTTAAGGGTTCCTAACAGGTTTCTAACTGAACCGTTATCCATTGCACACACTCCTCTGTGCAGACACAGCCCAATCTCTGTGTGGGCGTCTGCACAATTTTTGCATGCAAAGGGGGGAAAAAACCCAGAGATAGACACAGATGCACATTAAAGCTATTAAATACGTAACTGAAATGAAATCAGACTTTTTAATCAGCGCTCAAGAACGCGCCTGTAGATGAAGAGGAGCTGCAATTAAAAGCCGCACTCGTGACTACAAAGGGATTATTCCACACCCAGAAGAGCATTCCCCAACCTCCCCCCCACCTTAAAAAAAAAAAAAGAACATTGTGTTGTCTGTTTTACAGAGAGAGGGAAAATGTGATGCTGACAAGCTTCTCTTGGGATAATGATCAGGTCTCTGTTATTTCTGGTTTCGTAGGATGCACCTACACTATTGAGTTAATGCAGTTTGATACCACTTTAACTGACATCGCTTTTTTCATGTCAGGAGCGGCTTGAGAAACTGCAAGTTGCTTCTGGTGTCCAGAGGCGGCCCTAGGCAATTTTCAATGGTAAGCAAACAGTATTTTGGCGCCCCCCCCCCCCCCACCAATCATTGATATATATATTCTGTTCATCGTGGGAGTTCTGTGTGCCATATTTGGTTCAATTCCATCATTGGTGGAGTTCAGAATGCTCTTTGATTGTAGGTGAACTATACATCCCAGTAACTACACTTGCCGCACTTGCTCCCTTGCCTGGCCCGCTTTGGGTCCGGAGGCGTGCCTGAAGACCCCGGCGTGTGCACCAAAAGTCACCTCTTCTCCTGACTTTCTCCTCAGCCATTGGGACCAAGAGAGAGAGAGAGAGAGAGAGAGAGAGGTGGAGATGCCCACCTTTCCTGAAGGTAGGCGCAAAAACAAAGGAGGGAGCGGAGGTGGGAGATACCTCCAGCCGGAGGGGCTCTCTCTCTCTCTCTCTCTCTCTTTTGGTCCCAATGGCTGAAGAGAAAGTCAGGAGAAGAGGCGACTTTTGGTGCACACGCTGGGGTCTTCAAACATGCCTCCGGACCCAAAGTGGGCCAGGCATGGCGGCTCCGCCCCTTGGCTCACCTGTGGATTGGGGAGAGGAGAGGAGGGGGTGGAGCGCCGGGGGATCGGGAAAGGGAGCCGGTCATGGGGAAGGGATCAAACGCGGAGAACGATTGAGTGCCGGCTCTGCTCGCGCACCCGGTGGCTGAGTGGAGCAGGAACTAGAGGGGCTAGGCAAAGCTCAAGGGCCCGGCCCCTTTGGGAAGAGGATCGCCCAGCAGCGAGGCAAGAAAGCCGAGTCTCCCCCCGGACTGCTAGGGCTGTTGTGAGCTGAGGGGGCGCTCCTCAAGTGGCGGTCGAGGGGCATTTACAGAGGCGCCTCTGCGCCCCTGGCAAAAAAAGTGTTCTGTGATCGCTTACTTCGCGTAATGGACGAGCTGCCCCTGCTGGTGTCTGTAAGGAAGTTGCCCAGGGGATGCCCGGATGTTTTACCAACCTGTGAGAGGCTTCTCTCATGTCCCCACATGAGAAGCTAGAGCTGACAGGTGGGAGCTCACCTCGCTCCCCGGATTCGAACAACCAACCTTTCGGTCAGTAGTCTTGCTGGCACAAGTGGTTAACCCATTGCGTCACTGGGGGCTCTACTGACATCACTAATGCTATGAAATTGTGGGAGTTGTGGTTTGGTGAGTCCCCGGCACTCCTTGACACAGAATGCTAAATATATTGTAAAACCACAGCTCCTATGATCTCATAGCACTGAGCCATGGCAGTTAAAGCAGAGTCAAACTTTATTAAATCTACAGCGAAGATGTCTCCCTTGAGACCCCTTATAGAATGCATACATTAACTAATCCTATTTATTTCCATGGGTCCACTCTATGTATAAATGCATTATTGTTTCTTTGCTTGCTATGAAATGACTTGCTGTAGAGGCACAGGGCAGCACTCATTTTGCTAGCTGCATGGCAACTATCTCCTTTCTCCAATTGCTTTTAAGGCAATGCCATATAATCCAGATTATAAATAAAATCAGATAATCCATATTATCTGCATTGCTCTAGATTATCTGAGTCTACACTGTCATATAATCCAGTTCAAAGCACATAATCTGTATTTTATATGGCAGTGTAGAAGGAGGCCATTACTGGACTGAGATGCTATTATTATTATTATTTGAAACACAACAAGATGAGTCCACAGCAGACACTCTGCTGGCTGTTGAATTGGATCACACGTCGGACACGAAGTGTCTAGGACTGTGTGATGTATCGGCAAATAATGAGTGCAGATCCCAGTAAGGCAGCCTTCTGCAGCTGGCAGATGGTAATTTTATTAGTGCCGATTGTGTTTAAGTGCAGGCCAAGGTCTTTAGGCACTGCACCCAGTGTGCCGATCACCACTGGGACCACCTTTAGTGGTTTGTGCCAGAGTCTTTGCAGTTTGATTTTTAAATCCTCATATCATGTCAGCTTTTCCAGTTGTTTCTCTTCAATCCTGCTGTCACCTGGGATTGCAACATCAACGATCCATACTTTGTTTTTTAACATGATCGCGAGGTCAGGAGTATTGTGCTCCAGAACTCTGTCTGTCTGAATTCAGAAGTCCCAGAGTAATTTGATGTGTTTGTTTTCTGTAACTTTTTTCAGGCATGTGATCCCACCAGTTCTTAGTCGCAGGCAGATGGTATTTGTGGCACAAGTTCCAATGAATCATCTGAGCAACGGTGTTATGCCTCTGCTTGTAGTCTTTCTGCACTTGTTTACCCCCTCGATGGACTGTCACCTTGTCGTGGTGAGGGGGCTTGCGCGTTCCGATGAACCTGTAGGCACAACAACTGGAGTCGTGCACTCCCAGGAGTGGCTGCGGGGGAGGTTCCAGACCAAGCACAGTCCGAAGACCCAAAGACCTCAACGGCGGAGCAGGCGGAGGATAACATGGCACATGTTACAACGGCTGCGAAGGCGGAAGAAGGCTGCAACAGACTGAGAAGCCACGGTCATTGTGTTAAACTACATCACCAGTGGAACCTCACTCTGTGAAGTCTGTGTGTTGATCAGTTGTGCACTGACCTCCACACATTAAAAAAACCCACGCACAGGCGTCTTCCAAAGAAAATAAAAACAAACCAACCAAAGTCCCATGGCGATCAGCGAGTGGCGACAGGGGCAGGACTGTGAAATCTGGAAGCCCCTAGTCA